>JAGDQP010006062.1:0-26437 GCA_022664845.1 Lepisma saccharinum
ACCAACCAACCATACCCAATACTTGCTTTATTCAAATTCCTATCCTTATCACACCAAAATATCTGTTCCCTTTTCCCTTGGAGAATGCCCGAATTCAACCACCTCCGCAACCGAAACCTACAACCCGAATCCACCAGCCTTAATCACTCAGCTTCCTCCTAAACTAACCAAGATCAAACAAATTCTGCATCCCCACTTCCATATACTCCGATCTGACCCTGATACCAGATTTGTCTTTCCCACCAAGCCGAGACTAGATTTGCATCATCCTCCCAATCTTAAAAACATCTTAGTCCACACTAACCCTTCTTCCAATTTGCCTTCAGTTCCCGCACACAAATATAACAGCGCTAAATTTAAAACCTGTCCCACCCTTATTACGTCCCCAGCTATCTCTATGAGCACAGCCGATGGCAGCTTCACCCAACATCCCAAAGGAACCTGTAAAACCTCAAACATCATACTATATCCTGATGTGTAACTATGTCCGGTATTTTGTGTGGGGGAGGGGAAGGAGGGGGGACAGGCTGCCTCTTTAATCTCAGTATTAGTAATCACCATCACTTTTCCGTCCAACGGCCTCGAATGCCCAGTTTCTACCCACACGCAATTGCACAACATCACTTCGATGACGATTTCCGTGTAGCTATAATCTGTACCCTATTCCCCACCACAAACAAATCCACACGACGTCTCTGGGAAGGAGCTTTCATTCAGGGCTTGAGAGCAAAACTGAAATCTGGTCTAAAACTGCAGTAACTTTTTTCTCCTCCCCGTCAACACACACACTTCCCCTCCACTACTTCCCATTTATTACTTCCAGTCTATTCCCGTTTTTTTCTTCTTTCTTCCCTGAACGTTTCCTATACTGACTCCCACTTTTGACTCTGCAAGATACTCACTTTTCATTGCATTTCCTATACTGGAACCCACTTTCTCTAACTACATTTCTATACCGAATCCTGCTCTCTGACTATCTTCTATATATTCCGCTTTTTCTGACTGCATTTTCTGTACTGAGCCCTAGTCCCTCTGACTCTATTTACTGTACTGAATCCCGTTTTCTTGACTGCGTTTCTTTTACTGATCCATTATTATTATTATTTATTGTACCCAGCTCAATTTTCAACACACAATACCCTTACCAAAAGCCATCTCCTTTCAGTACTTGCGCACGCGCAGAATGTCGTCAACTGTTTTTGATGTCGACATCCGCTATTTTGTTTTTCTGTCTCTTCCTATTGTCCCCTTGTGTGTTCAGGTAAATATTTTTCTTCTATCTACTGATGATGGCTTAAAAGACACAATATTTAGTGACTTTTTAAAGTGTTAATTGTGTAATTAGTAAAGTGATCTTCATCCAGATACTCTCTGCTCGCTTTCAATTTCTTTCGGCTCTATTCAAATTTAACCTATCATATTGCTAATCCGGCCTACGTTTTGCAGAAGGGTTTTCACATGATAGGAGAGAGAAAATGGACAGAGAGGACTGGTGCTAAGGAGTCTCCATGTTGTCTACAGATACTGGGTAACAGAGTGGCCAGGCTATGAAGGCAGGAGAATGACTAAAGGGGTCGAATTTGAATTTAATTTTAAGTCCTTGAGGCAACTTTGGCTCGTGCCGGATGGATGATAATGGGAGATGAATTGGTGGAATAAAGAAAGTGAGAGGAAACGAGAGAACCCACCCACACAGTGTTTGTCCACTACAAAGCCCACATGGCATGAGCAGGGATCGATCTGACGACCCTTAGCACACCAGAGGTGAGCACTCTACCAATTGAGCCACCCCGGCCCTCCTAAAGGGGCCGAAGGAAACACCAAATGGAGAAGAAAGTGTGGCGGTTACTAGTAGGTGAGAGGATTCTTAAAGGAAAGAGGGTAAAGAATCAAAGAGGAGGGGAAAGCAATGATAATAAAGGAGAAAATAATATAAAGATGACAAATAGAGAAGGTGGGAGAAAAGGGAGGAAAAAGATGGAAAAATCTGTGCTGCAGGGAGTTACATACAGTGAAGGCTGGGTTCATGCTTGGCAGAGAATAGAGATGTAAGTCCGCTCCCATCTCTTTCTAACTGGCAGATGAGTCAGGGTTGAGGATTTTCAGGATGCTGACTTGAAAGGTTTCGTTAAAAGTGCAGCCGTGATATGAAGTGTGTTCAGGTATGGGGAGATGCTGAAGTTGTGATTTGGAAGAATAGCGATGGTTTTTTATATCACCAACACAGAGGAAAGCCGGAAGGGCAATATAAAGTAAATTTATGATTAAAAAAAAAAAAAAAAAAAAAAACTTACAGCTTATTTGTTCCATACGAGAACGAACACACACATGTACACAATAGTAATATACACATACTTTTTCACGATATGTAATACGACTATATTCTTGTTTGTAGAAGAAAAGGCGAACTCATGTAAATTGAATAAAAGACTAAGACGACAGTGGCACCATAGCGGATGACGCATTAAGTTTGGAGAAGAATAGACTGCTATATAGGGCGTGTATTTCAGGAGCTTGAAACAATTGACAACTGTACAGCGTGTTAGTTCGAGATGGAATTATGGAAGGAAAAGTGTTGAAAATCCAGATCAAACGGGAGGTTTAGAGTTATTGAAGGTTAAGGCCAGGATTCATTTTAGCGCTCAAATCGTGAATAATCGTGTGTGGGCACCGTCCCACAGACACGTGTTGAGGTGCTGGTCGTAGGGGCTAAAACATGTATTATGGCAACCAGGAAAGATAGCTCAAAATTGGTGTTGTGAGACTCTGTGTGTAAGGAGACTGGGGCATCCGGTTTGTTGATAGTGCAGAAGTGACGATGGTAGCTAATACGAATGTTAAGAGCACCACCTGTTTCCCCCACATAAAAGGCATCACAGAATTTGCAGGTTAGGATGTATGTTACATTAGATGTGTGGCATGTACCTAAGGAATTTAGGGTGTACCGACAACTAGCAGTATATATATATATATATATATATATATCTTCATTTTTATTTTTATTCCACCTCCGCCGCAGATTCGTTAACCTCTTATTCCTTTAGGAAGCCGCTTACCGATTCCTAGTTATCTTCCTTCCTCTCCGTTTCTTCGCCGCCATTTTTCCGACCATTTATGTTATTTTCCCATCCTCGTGACCTGGCCACTCCGTTACGTGGCTTTCAGTTCGCAACATGACCTCTCCTTAGCACCACTCCATTCCTGTTATGACTACGCCGGAAGGGCAAAGTAGCTTCTCTCTTTCTCCCTCTCCTGTCTGCGTCACCTAACATGTAATACGATTTTTCCTATGTCTTTTTATAATTTATATATGTATATCCTGTGATATTGCTTTGGAAGTTTTAATTGGGTTGTAATAATGCGTGCGTAGTTCCAGGTTCACCCTATTTTCCTGGGAGCTGGGGTAACATTGTAAGTAATGGTTCGGAGATCACCTAAACCCAAACTGTAGATTTCTTCGTATGACGTTATACGCTCGTTTGGATCTTTAATATTAATTCAAACAAATTTAGAGATAAGACTGGAAGAAACTTTTAAAAAAAATTAAAGGAATATTTGTACCTCATTTCCAGTCTTTAAATCTTAAGAAGCGTAAGTCGTAAATTTTTGTGAGTAACAATACATAAAATTTTTTCAGTATTTTCCCGTCCCTCCAAGCAGTTGAAAATGAGTTTTTATCAAGTCGAGATTAGTGTTCGATCACCCCTATTTTGTCTTAGAAATATTGTAGCTCTTATCAATCATTGTCTCTTTTACTCTTTGTTGCTTATTGCCAACATTTATTCCAACTTCGCCTTTTACGTGGCCGAGGAAAGAAACTTAAACATTTGTTATTTGTAATGAATTCAACATAATTGTGTTTTTCCCTTGAATTTACAAAATCTTTCTCTTATTGCAGGTTTGGCCAGCTGTTCAGCTGTGTAATTTTTATGTCGTTCCAATGAAGTATCAAGTGTTGGTAGTACAAGTGGTAGCCCTGTTTTGGAATACGTACTTAGCTTGGAAAGCGAATAAACCTTTGGAAGAAAAGCAATTACGGATCGACGACTCAACGTGACGATGCTTAAAGAATAAATTTTGCCAGAGGAAAGCGCTTTATATTAATGTGACAAAATGCTACTAGTCATAGTAAATAGAACGGGAATATTAGAAAAAGTATAAGTTATGTATTTTGTGATACTGTTTTATAATGTTAGTTGTGTGACCTATTACTATACGCACATATGTCTATGCTCTCGTAAGAGGTAACTTGTACATGCATTTGTATTTTCCTTATATTTCGAAGCTTTACTTGAGATATATATTCTTTCTTGATTTTGCAAATTTGTCGCAGACTCAAGTAAGCTACAGAAGAAAAGAGGATGATCTTTGGTTTGTTATGAAGTAGAATGTACTAAATAATATCAAAGTTATTCGTCCTTTACTTCATTTTATGTCTCTAATTTGGAGTGATCGATTTCTATTGCTGACTTAAGATTTGATCATTATGAGTTTCTTAGCTGTATTAACTGATATAAAATTAGTGCATTTTAATTAATTGGAGAATGAGCGTTTTTCTGAATCGTAATTATCTAAAATGTTTTCCAAATAAGGAAACACTGTTTTTTTTTTCTTTTATTTAAGTCCGTTACATTTTAAAGATGAGTTAACTATTCTTTGTAGATAGCCAGGTTCTTCATTTGCGTAATGCAGAAGGTGATGTTCTCCAATTTTATCTGCCATGACACTTTGTGTGGAAACTAATTCAGTTAATAACTCGTTTGATTACAATTGACATAGTGGTTATCTCAGTTATGTAAATATTCAATTCAGTCAACTGTTAGAAAGAATATGTGTTCATAGTATTGTAAAGAGAGTGGGAGCTACTGAACAACATTCCACTTGGAGTCAGTGTTGTTGAAAACAAAGCAGTTCTGTGTTTAAAAGTGAGAGGCGGTATTATTAAGAATAAAAATATTGCTGGTTGAAACTATTTTTTTAAGAACATTAAAATAAATCTGTTGCTTCGAGTAGTAGGAAGGTGTAGAAATACTGATATTTGTTCTTAATTTGCTTTATGGTTTAGCAAATCATAGTTCATGTCTAAGGTATAAGTTTTATTTTTGACCTTTTGTATTCTGTATGGCTTACAGCCGCAGCTTTAATATATTGTGAAATATGAAAGTTATAGTAATTAGATAAAACTGACAATGGGGAATTTTCATTTTACAAAATTTCTGTTTATTTTTGGATTGTGTGATAAGAATTATCGAGTCATAGATCCCTACTTCCACTCCTTTAAAGATAGTATTCCACTGGCTCACCTGACTTCGGAGAGGTATTGGGTAGGTACGCGGGTTCGAACCCCTTGGCCGACCATCCTTAGTGAGGTCTTTCAGGGTTTCCCCTCAGTTTCATCAGGCGAATGCCAGGATGGTACCTTAAGTAAGGACCTGGCCGATACCTAACCCATCCCGGCCTGACTCAAAGATGATTGAAGGCTGTAAATAAATTCAGATTCAAATTGTTCCCTCTTCTTGAGCAGAAATTGGGTATACCCTCCCCTCACGTGCTGGGGGACTGGGATGGTACTCTTCTTCTTCCACTTTCTCCTCATCCTTCTTATTAAGTATTGTTTTCTCAGTTTACTTCAGATTCATTTTTCGAAGGCTTCTGATTTCTTTGATTAGTTCTTTAGAGTCAGCAAATGCTCTCCACACAATGCCTGCTAGTTACTAAACTTGTACTTTAATCTAAAGCAAAATAACTCAAGACAGAGCATAGATTCGGTACGAAGATGTATACGTTAAACTGATTTATTGGCAGTTGTCGATCAAACATAAGGTTAGTACAGATACGGTTACTTTATGCAGAAAAGACTTTATAACCATATTCAATTCGCATATATACACTATTAATCATAGCACAAAACCAAATACTTCATCCCATGGCACTGGACAACTAGATCGCATATTCAATCCAAGTTTACATCAAGCCATCATTAATCCATAAATCCAAACCGTAGACATTAAGATTATGTACTATTCAAAAGACATACGAAAACAGTTAAGAAGTTGGACATGGTGATGTCTCAAAACCGTTTTGTTCCAATATTCTGTTTAATTCACAAGCGCTGATATTCTGTTTCTTAGGAATACCGAACGTTACACAAAATATTTAATCAATTACATTTTTGCTCCTTGCATCATCCTCTTTCGCCTTTGTATTCTTCCTTTATTTCCGCTTTTATACTTCAGAATTTTCATTTTTAGTTGCTGCAATGCTTCACTGAAACAAAATTGTAAGCCTTACATTTGACCATAATGCTCACAGAGGCTGTACAATTCAAAGTATATACTTGCATATAGTTAACCTTCGCAGTTTTTGTAAAAAGAATGATCACAACTGGTTCGAAGTCTTAAATGCAACTGGATACATCCTCGGGAGCCAACCAGTGAAAGAAAATAAGAAAAAAAATGAAGGAAAATATTACAAGATGCTTTTAACAAGAGCAACAAATAACAAGAATGTTTATCGCTGCGCACGTGATTAACCACATGACTAATGTCTCTCAGAGAAAACTAAAAACAACACAAAAGCAAGCGACTTTCACTCCGAAAATGTTCAAGCAGCACCTTTTAGTCTTGAACGACCCCGACAACTAACACTATCATGTACTTGCCGTCGAAAACATACAAAGAATTCTCACTATAAGACTTTAATCCCCTATTTGCCTACTCAGCTCGCTGATTCTTTTTTTTGGGGGGGGGAGGGGATCCCTAAAACATTTTTTTTTTAATTTACAATTTGAGTCCCAATTTCTTCCTGTTTTTTTTTAAAAACGTATGGACGAAACGAAAATAGCTATGGTGGCTTCTAAAAGAGTTAGTTTGTTCGTAGTTCATATCTTGATAGTCATTAAAATACTGTCACAACTTTTGAGGGTTTGTTCGTAGTTCATATCTTGATAGTCATTAAAATACTGTCGCAACTTTTGAGGGAGGCTGTACGTCCGCTCCTAAACGCTTGCACATTCCGGAGGTGTGGGATGAAACGTGAGTCACTGATAATTGAGCTGCACAAGAAAGTTGTTTGTACTAAGTGTTCACGATGGAATGTGGCCACTATGAAAATCATGTAGCCGTGATAGCGGTGCATAAAGTAGGAAAATCACCAGGGCAGATTTTCAAAACGCTCTAGAAGCTGCAAATTAGCAAGAGGTTCGTGTACCGCACTATCCAGCGGTTCAGTGAGACTAGAACTGTGAAAGACCGCCCAAGGCAAGGAAGAGCACTCACAGTGCGGACTCCAGAATTGGTTAAAGCAGTGGGTGGCCCTTATTTCTCGACTTCCGAGATTTTTCAGACTCAGCCCCTAAAATGGTTCCATATCAGACTAAAATAACACATGAGAAAAATTAGCTCAATTGAATAATATTAAATGACGCAAGAGACCTAAAGTTTTGAATGCATTTACAGTATACAATATGAGGCAAAGGCCTGTAATAAACCCTTGTAAGATGGGAACGGCTGGAGGGAATGAGATAATATCTTGGATAGGGATAATCGAGGTAGGACGGCAATGCGGCGTTGGACCAACACTTCATACGCCTCTCAATCAGCAAGAACCGGCGTACGACCAATACCCCAGGGCAAAAACGTTTTCGAACGTTTCATTTTTCGAACTGTAGTTAACACACACAGAACGAACATATCCTGTAGATGTTTGTTTAAACCATTTGTGTTTTGAGTAAGAGCCACTCATTGTGCTACTACTATGAGCAAAACTAGTTGTGCCATTTAAGCTTCCAGGTTCTGAGTCATTTACAGATGAGAGGCTTACAGCACAATTTTCTGTTGCAATGACTTCTGCAAATTGAATTCCAGTGTGGTCTTCATTGTCCCTGGGCGGCTCATCTTTCTACGAAAAATAAGAAAAGGAACCTCCAGCACAATGAACATTACATTTGAATATTGAACATTACTTCTGAACATAGCCGGACGGTACCAACAAAACATACGTAGAGTTCGAATGAAGTTATGTATACGCGTAGCTAAATCATAATAGTCAAACGTAAGTTATTGGCCTGTTTAAATTATTATAATAGACACCAGGTGTTTTAGAAAGCAGGTTGCAAACTTCTCGTAGCAGAATAACTGGGAGGCTCTAGAAGAGCATACTGTGCCAACAGCGGGAGAAGAGTTTGTGGGAAAAGTAAACGACGGACAATAGCAAAACCCCAATGTTCATAAAATGGGAGTCATTTGTGGATATCCACACTACTGTCGCCCTACTAGCATGATCTTAATTTTATACTTCAATTCTGTGACATTAAAATTCGTCCAGGAAAAGTTTTGCACTTGTGCACAGAAAATAAGTAAAAGCTGTCTCTCTCTCTCTCTCTCTCTCTCTCTCTCTCTCTCTCTCTTTTTTTTTTTTTAAAAGAAAAAAAACTTGCTTTTTCAAGTTGAATTTTGTTATTCGTGGATTCAACTCAAACATATACGAGTTAATTGGTGCTCAGTGGACTGATGTAAGAAATGAACTTTTGAGTGAGCCGCTACAAGGAGTCTTCGTCATTAATTGTAACCTAAAAGACCTCAGCGGTTCAGATTTCCATAAATTCTTTATGTCTAGTCTAAATTTAGTGAAAAATTTTCCTCCAACCGAAGGTATGAAAAGCAATAGAAACCACAATTAATTCTTAATAGTTGGACCTGACTTTTTACAAATTGTCTAGAATTTTGTATCTATATGTTATTTAGCAACCTTTTCTTCGCGCTGATTGTCAAAATGATTACAATGATAAACCACAAGACAATTTTAATAAACAGTTCGTTATCAAACATGGAAGCAAATGGATAATAATCTGTTTTAAATCAATTTTCATTTCGTTACTTTTTATTGCGTCATAAAGGTAAAGCTTCATTTAAAATACAAATACAAAATTAAAAATTGAAAGCAAAGATTTCTTCTGTTAGAACTGTTTTAATTTCAAATCCTAACAAAACAAGGAATTCACAGTTGTTGAAATTGTCCTTCTCTGGAATAACAAAATCTGGTAATCCGGCATTTATAGAGCGCTATTTTTGGGGAGATTCAAGTCTTTAGCAGGGTGTCGTGACCGTAACAGATTTATTTACTTGTCTATCTGCTGATCTCACAAATGTTGTGATAATTCCTTCCATAAAACCAGGACCACATCACTTCTTCCCAAACCCTTGTATAAAAATGATTTTTTTTTTTTACAAAAGCTCTCCAGTGTTTGCCTATCTTTTCCATTTTCCACTTGATAAAATCGAAATAATGTGCTTGAATTGGCAGTTAGAAATCTAATAGAAAACTAAATTTCAAATTCTCACTTTTAAAAATACATATCATTTTTACATAATATATGAAATGCGTGTTAGATATATAAACATATTTTTTCTCTTCTTGGTAAAATAGTTTTCCAGTGTATTTCCTGCTCTCTTCATAATCTCGAAAATTACGGCAAACAGTCGTAAACAATCGCACTCGGAAGTATATTCACTCTCTGATAACCAGCGTTAAAATGTGTTACACCGGAATAGTTTCTATTTCCTCCCTTGTTGAAAATGGGGGAAACCGCCGCGGAGTTAAAGGTTGTCTTGTTCAACATTCCAATGATTACCTTCCGTTTATTTCCAGGAATCAGGAATCTTGAACTGACTTTTCGGAGATAAACTGAACGAAGAAAAATCCAGTTGATGTGTGTGGCGGGTGTCAAATCTTCAATAAAATGAAAGTAGTAATGAACAAAACAGGTCCTTTCTGAAATCTGTAGTCTTTCGAAGAAGCAAGGAAGCTTGACAATTTTTTTCTGAGTATGCTAATGATTGCAATCTCAAATTAGGGGTGTGTGGAGCGATTTTTTTTGGGGGGAGCATCGAAGTTCGGGAGGGGGGTGTAGGAAAATCCCTGGCCGAATACACTCCGCAACAAAATCTCCAAAATATGGCACCGCCAAGGAAGATAAAGTAAATCACACCCCATTAGTAGTTCGAGCAAAACATAAGCTCCATTCACATTGCCTGTATTGGAGACAGTAGTATAACAGCACACAGCCTTCACTTTATCTTTAACTCCCCTATCAGTCAACGTGTCAAATACAGCTTTGGCTTGCTGTTTACCAGTTGCGACTTCAATTTTTTGTACTCCAAGTAATTGGGTAGCACAGCAGCTATCAAAACATTCGTTCATTCCGACAGCCAAACACTTTCTGACAAAATATCTTTTCAATCGCGCCGCAGCAAATTGTGCCACTGTTACAGTTCCTGTTTACAAATGAATTAAGAAAACCTTGGTAAGCGATAAAAATGAAGCGAGTATATTGTACAGAACTAACGTTATCATCTCATTTTTCTGCGCTGGCATTTAAATACATTGTGCGTGTGTGTTTTGAGAAGAGACGTTGTATGTGTGGTGTTTTCTTATGAAGTCGAACATATTTAAGGGTTCAAACTATTGGTTGAAAACAATCCATATTTACATATTTTTATTTATAGTGTATAACGAAACGAATATTCATCTCTCTCTGGTAGTTTAATTCGGAGAAGTCATTCAAGTAAGGAAAATCTTCCAATATTCTTAAAAATCCGCCGTCCGTAAAGATATATAAAATATCTTGACATTACATTTTATTACATCCCAGCATTAATTTTTCAAAGGTAATAACTAATATATGATTGGAGATAAGTTGGAAATAACGTCAGATGTGTGTTTGTGGTGAAAAGCTACCCCAAAACGATATGTCACACGACCCCATTCCTATTTAAAATTTTGGGTCTCAATCTAAGATGGTCACCATGATTGTGCTACACAGAATCAGGTGCGGTCTTACCTCGATTACCCCTTTCCAAGATATGATCTTATTGCTTCCAGCCGTTCCCGACTTACAAGGGTCTATTATAGAGCTTTGTCTCATCATGAAGAACCGTGGTTCTTCAAGTGACGCTCAGAAACGAATCTGTTAGCGGCACTCAAATATATACAGCTAGTTTCGGATCTATCGAACTATAAGCCCGATTTTGAAGCTTGAACTTACATTTAAAACTCTTTGCCATACTTAAGGGGGGTAAAAATGGGTCGGTAAGATCTCCCTTACACTCCCTAGGGTGGTGCGAAAAATTTCACATTTCTGATGATAATATTGACCCCAGACCATATAGGTGGCAGAAACTTACGGAATCTTAATCTACACTTTAATACCTTTCAAACGGAGTATCAACCGTCAAAATCGGCGAAGAGTTTTAAAAGTTGAGTTTTTTTTTAGACGAATCACAGAATTTTCACAAATGATCGAACTGTCATTGTCTGTCTGTCTTTTGTTTTAACCCCAAATGGTTGGAACCAGGGGGGTTTGGGGGTCAATTGCGGCTCCCGTTGGGGTTAAAAAAATGCTTATTTTTTTATAGGAGTTACCGTTTTCGAGATACGGAGCCTACCATGGTCCAAAATCGACCTTTTGTATGAAGACGATGGACTTTTTTAATAGGCAGCGCAACAAAAGAAGTGATATTAGTATAAAAACCTTTTCGGGGTAAAGGGGTGACGCGAGAATTCTACTCACAAAGGAAATGGTATCCATGTTGTGAGTGATTTTATTTGTGTCACTATGGCGGAAGGGAGGATACTAAATCCCCTAATTTTATTACGAAGGAAACACTTTCGCCATAGTGACACAAACAAAGTCACTCGCAAAATGGATATCACTTCTTTTGTGAGTAGAATTCTTGTGTTACTCTTCCCTTTACTGATATTGTATACTGTAAATGCATTCAAAACTTTAGGTCGCTTGCGGCATCATTTAATATACTTCAATTGGCTTAATTTTTCTCATGGGTTACATTAGTCTGATATGGAACCATTTTAGGGGGTGAGAGTAAAGAAGTTCAAAAACTTATTTTTCTCGATATAATTAAGGGCCTCCCCAGGCGGCATGTGCGCGCAGAAACCCGGTAAGGAGACAGTGATGGTGAGTGAGCTAAACGTGTCATCAATGTCTGTGTCGCACGTTGAGCAGTGACCTGGAACTAAATCCTTACAACCACGCAAAGGACATCTCCTGACAAGTAAACTGAATTGAATTTTATATATGGCCTTTAGGCATCTAAGGCTCAGGCCGGGATAGAGAAAGGATTCTGGAAGATGTCGGCCAGGGTCTTGTTGAAGGTGCCATTCCGGCATTCGCCTGGTGTGACAGGAAAAACCTCAGTCAGGATGTTCGGCCGCTAGGATCGAACTCCCGAATGCTACGCCAACACTCTACCACTGAGCTACGGCGGCTCGGACAAGTGAACTGAAGCGCCAGAAACTCTTCAAATCAAAGCGCTTACGGGTTACGCAGCAAATCGTCATCGTCTACTCTTTCAGTGATGAAAAGATTTTTAGTGTTGAGAAGTCTTTCAATGGCCAAAATGACAGGTTATATGCCAAATCCTCTTAAAGAAGCTGGTGGAAAGGCTCCATGGTTCCAGAGGGATCATAATCCGGCATCAGTCATAGTGTGGTGGGGTGTGAGCTACGAGGGCACAACGGAACTCCATTTCTGTGAAAACGAGGTCAAAACATCGACCAAAGTGTACCAGAATACAGTGCTTGAGAGACTGGCCAAGAACCTCAACAACACCCTCGTCTACTAACAGAACAGGAGCTTCCAGCAGGATTTAGCCTCAGCACATAAGGCTACGACAACCCAGCAGTGGCTGTAGGCAAATGTTCCGGACTTAATTTCGACTTCAGATTGGCCTTCAAGTCCGGACGTAAACCCGCTTTGGACTAGAAATTGTGATCCAAGCTTCAGGAAATGGCTTACAAGAAGAGACATCCCAATATTGACAACATATATATTTGTGATTTCATTTCTTCATATCTGCATGTAACTCATATTATTAGGATATTACATTCTCTCTCAGCATTTTGTGTCAATTTACTTCCAATGTTGTGACATTATTTATGGTAAGACTAGGTACACTCAATTCCAAAATAGTTGACCGCATTGATTAGGCTGGTTTGAGCTGAAAATTATCTAAGTCCAACTTCGGGTATCTTCGGAAACAGTAAACCAAAGATGCCAGGTTCGATCCCTCAAATGTAGGGTGAACTTCCGCAATTGGGAAACATTTGTGCAAATGTTTTTCTTCTTTTAAGTGCAATAAGAGATGTCGAAATGTTAAGTGTAGAAAAAAGTAGCATTTATTGAAATACGTAATGATATAGTACTTCGAAACCATCCATACATCTGAGCACGTGATGGTTTTGTCACCTACATTTCCATACGTGAAAGAACATCTCCAATGAAAACAAAGACAGTAAACATAGTTATCGCATTCATAGTACAATGAACAAGACAGGAGAAAAAAAACAACAGCATTTACAACGGATATGAATGCCATTGTATTGGACACCGAAAATTCAGTCATGTTTCTTCAGAAGGAGTTCTCTCAGAAAGAGGTAGGTAGATACGTTCATCTTGCTCAGTGGTATTGTACGTTGCTTCGAATCGTGAGGTCCTCGGTTCGAATCCCGTTCTCGGAAATTATTTTTATGTAATGATATATTACTCAAAGCAAGAGTAATTACATAAAATAATAATAATCAGTTTTATATGTATTTTTTACAAGCATTTCAGGACATAAGTAACTATTGTTTAAAATATAACATCGGAGAGGTGACGGGTGTTGACAGAACATCGGTATATTATATGTGAACATTAAATACAAATTAATTAAATCGTGTAATAACAATAAATAAGTGTATATAGTGTATTTGTATGCAGCTATTTATCATACGGAAGTTGCGTCTCCATATTCTCATTTCAGCATGGGATTTACGTTCTTGATATAGTCAAAATAAAATACGGGTACAAAGGAAAGAAATAATTAAAAAAGGATTTTAAAAAGTAGCTTAAGATGGACTAAAAAGTAAAAAATAATAAATTGAATTAATCTTATGAATCGGAAAATAAAAGCGGCGTACTTTACGAGTTATAAGCGTGGGAAATTTGTCGGCACGGAACTTTGACGCGCTATAGCACAAAGACGAATGGCCGTGACACAGGCGATATGGAATTTCACACAGGAAGTCATAGGCGTAGTATCCCAAAATATCAAAATCGAAACTCCAGAACAATTGCGTAAGGGATTCCCCAAAGGAAGTGAGGGATTGCAAGAAATTCTCTGAAGTAAAGGTTAGGCCGAAATATGCATGAAATCGAGGACATTCCAGCAGGTAACAATTATTCATTTGCGCCAAGCCTATGTCTCAAACAGATTCCATTTGGTGAGTGATTTTAAAAAAAATGCGTTGTTGCATTGTAATGGGATTCTTTGTCTGAATATACGCAATTTGTAGTTGCTACGAAGTCCTCAAAACAACAAATCTTGTGGTTTTAATCTCAAGTCATTTCTAGCTCTTTATTGAGTTTAGGACGCAGTTCTAACTCAGCTATAAAAGTGCCCTAAATCTGATCCCTGCAGTGTGGGCGACAAACGCACAGAGCCAGTATTATAAGAACTACTGCGGTGCTTTTCAGTAGACCTTGGCAGAACCATAATAGTGTCTCCTTTAAACTAAAATGAAAACGCAAAATAAATATAAATATTTATTTAGAGAGTAATAGATAACATTATATTTCCTCTACATATCGTTTCCTGACATGTCTCTCTAAGTTCCTAGACTTCTTAATTTAATGTGATACTTTGTTACAATAAAAATACATGATTGTACATTACTGGACTTTAAACAATGTCTTCAAATGAAGTTAAATTACATTATGCCGACAATATTAACCAATAAACTGATCACTATGAGTTTCATTTAAGTTCGTACTTTCAAAACAGTATTGATACAGTAACGACATCTAACGAGAAACTCGTGAACTTCGTGACCAAGATAGGTAACACAGTAAACATTGAAAACAAATGTTTAACATCATCTTTCACTTTCTTTCGTTATATAAACATAGAATCAGATTAAATAAATTAATATTATAAAACGAATAAATCTAATTCAACTCTACATGGCACCATATCAGAATACTCCCTAATTGAAATTAAAAAAAAAATCAATATTTGTTTTTTATGAAGAATGTTAAATTAATAATTAGTTTTATTATAATTGTTTATATCAATAATCAATCCATTTATTTATATAAAATAAGTTATTTCATTTTAAGATAATCACTATTTACATTTTCGAACACTATCTGTGTTCATCATACTAAATTGACTATAAAATATATCCTTTTGATATTGTAAACATCAGATTATATAACGATAGTGATAATTCATTGTGAGATGTTTAAATACATTTATTTGTGAAGTTTTCATTAGTATTATATGAATGATCTAGTAATTCATGAAATTAGAATTTATTTGGTGTTTACATATATATATTTCTTTGATTCTATACAGATATTTCGTAATTTTTTAAAAAAAACTTTTTTTTAAAATTAAAGCATTTGTATTAGTCAATATGTGCTCATGTTTCTTAGAATGACTCTTAGAATTAAAAAAAAAATCAGTTATGGAGTATTGCGATATGGTGCCATGTATAGTTGAATGAGCTTTATTTGTTTTATAATAATTTATTTAATCTGATTCTATGTTTATATAAGGAAAGAAAGTGAAAAAAATGTTCAACACTTGTTTTCAATGTCCTTTTCATACCAAAACGTCCCATTCTATTAGATAATCTTTTAGTATATTGTTAGTATCACATTCAGGAACAACTATTTTCCATGTTATTCTCTTGTTCATTTTGATCCACAACAAATGATTTTCCCATTTATATTTTTCTTTCAGTCTTGAGTCCTTTGGTGGATCCTTTATTTCCTTGATGATTTTCTGGATCTCAATATCTTTATCGTAATCAAAATTCCAATCTGCAACATTTACTCACACCTACATAATACGTTTTAGATACAAGGTTACTTAGTGTTCTACTAATCGCATCTGCTATTTGATTATGTTTGCCTGGCATATAGATAATTTTGAAGTCAAATTCTTCAATTTTCATAGCCCAACGAAATATGCGATTATTCCATTGTTTTTGCTTATGTTTCCAACAAAGACAATTGTGATAAGTGTAGATTAGAAAATGTCATCGCAAGAATTGAGTAAACTTACTGATCATATATACAATTGATAAACATTCCTTTTTGGTAACAGAGTATCTTCTTTATGTATCGGCTAACACTCTACTTGCCTATTGTAAAACCTCTTTGTCTTCTATATTACCTTGCCCCAGATATCCACCTATTCTCACTGATGAAGCATCGACTACTAAATAAAATTGTTTCAAGAAATCTGGTTGTATGGAGTCGTTCCTTCACAGTTTGAAACGCTTTTTCATGTTAATTATTCCATTTCCATTTTTCGCTCTTTTTTAATAAAACATATAAGGGTGGCAATTGTTGCATATTGATCGATAAATTTCTGATGCCAATTACATATTTCTAACCATCGTTGTATTTTGTTCTGAGGACGAGAATACTCTTTAATGGCTTTATACGTTTCAGGGTTTATTGTTATCTTTTGACCATCAATGTCCAAGAAAATTAACTTCCGGTAGAATAAATTCACACTTTCTTAATTTTAACGTTAGTCCATTGGACTTTCAATATATATTCTAGATTTTCTAAATGATCTTCGAAAGTGGTTGTGTGGCAACATAAATCGTCCACATAAATTTTCAGCCATTTGTCGGTCTCCAGACCGAACATAGAGTTCATCATTGAAATTAAAATCTTAAGAGAACTTACTAATCCAAATGGCAAACGTTTGAACCTGAATTGTTGGTGAACAAAACCAAATGCTGTGAACTGACTACTTTTTTCTGATAACATAACCTGGAAATATGCCAGGGATGGATCAAATTTTGAAAAAAAAAATACTTCCTGATAACTACGTAAGATATTGACATCTTCTACCTGAGTCTTAGGGCTAATTACATATTTATTGAAACTTCTTAGGTCAAGGACTGGGTGTACAGAACCATCAGCTTTTCTCACTGCGTGTAATGGATTATGAAACGGGCTATTAGTCTTCTGTGTTATGCTCCATTGTTCCCATTTCATTAATTCTTGCTTGACCTCTTCCCTCATGTTATAAGCAATCGGATATTGTTTTGCATTTAATTTTACGTCATCTGTCATTTGTATATCGCAAGTAAAATCCTTATGATGAATATTTCATTAAAACACTCTTATACTTTACTAGTAAATCGAATAATTTAAATTTTGACTGATCATCTAGATTTTGAAATTTTAATACCTTCTCCGTAATTTATTTAATAGTGACTTATGTAGTTTCAAAATATTCTTCATCTGTTGATTTATTTAATGATCCAATTAATTTCTCGTATGAAAGGCCAATTCTTTCATCCGTTCCTTCAATTTAAAGGCGTGTTGTTTCGTGTATCTTGTTAACTCATCTCACTTTGTTATTCCGCATTGTTACCTAAACTACCCATTCTTGGCGTAATTTGATTAGTAATATTCCTATTAACCTCACTAATTATTCCTGTTTCTCTAGTGTCATTACCGAGATTACCTATTCTGGTTGTAAACATGTTAACACTAGGCCTTACATTCATTCGCATTTGATTTGGATTTTCGTTGTTTCTCGTATTACTCCCTCGATTACCATTATTATTCCACTTATTATCCATTTGTAGTACGAAACTTATAATCTCTGTGTTCTCTGTTTCAATAATTACGGTTTGTATTTCCGTCTCGTTCTCTTTCCCTCATTGATCTTAATTCGCCTTGATCCGTGTTAATTTTGTCTAGCTTTCTCATATAGCTAACCAAAGTCTCTAGCTTTCCAGTATTCATTATCGAAAGATTTCTTCGTATTTCTACAGGTTACATGCTAGTAATATTTTGGCATAGCTCTCTGTCAGACATCATCTCATCTATCTTCCGAAATTGATTGATTAAGAAGAAGACTTGTCTTTCCAAGCTTCTCACCGAATCCCATCTGATTTGTGACTTCTTTAAACGTCTTTTCATATATTCCGTAGTTTTTTACTAGGATATGTGTCTAAAATGCCGAACAAAAATCTTTAAAACTGTGTATACAATGTTTTTGTTTGTTTGATACCATCCAGCAGCCTGGTCCAGCATTGCATTTTGGATCAGATTTAACCTCCCTTTTGCATCTAGCCTTAGCCATGATAAACACGATGCCAATTGTTTTAAATAGACTGTAGGACTTTTTTGAACTATTTCTTCTCTCCACTGTGGTATCCTTTCAATGTCTTTTAACGATGGGTCTCTTGTAGAAGTACGATTTAGTTGTTGCAGTAGCTCTGCTACAAAATCATCTTTCTAATCCTTTTTATTTCTTTCACTACTAACATTGTCTCCATAATCAAGGATAACACTATTTGTGTCTGTCAAGAATCGTCCTGTGTTAGAGTAAATACAATGAGCATTTTCCGTTCTCATTGGCATGTATACTTCATTCTCTGTTCATACTCCACTTGTAACATAATTATTATTATTATCTATTTGTATCTCCTTTGGTTGTTCAGCAGCATCCTCCATTTTCCTTTCTATTATTACTAATCTATTCTTCAATATATTCACTTCCTTTTCCAACACATTCATGTGTGACTTTTGGTTCTAAGCATCTTCCTTGCACTTATAATTATTAAATTTACAACTCATAATAATTTTGAACTCTTCGAGTGCCATCAGTTTTATTTATAGATTCTTATTTATAGATTATCAGTTGCTGATAACTGATCATGCACATCTTGCCGCACATTGACAATTACTTCCTAGAATTTTTCTTCCATACACTGTTTTATCTTCGCGTTGAAATTTCAGCTCGCTTTCATGTTTGTCTTGTTGATGGCGTGCTCTCGTTCCCCTTTTTCTTTATCCGTATATCGTTCGAATTCCTTCCAACATTTAGAAGATTCAAGATCTCGTTCTGAGTTTGATCTGTTCCCTTATCTGACAATTGTTGATCTTTATCAGAATTCATATTCCGTTCATCATCCAACTTTCAATTTCTATTATATAATTCGTAGCTTCTTTTCCATCGCTTTCGAATGCTGAGACCTGAGTTTCGTCACTACTCGATGGCCCACCTTGGGCGCCATTTTGTGTAATGGGACTCTTTATCTGAATATACTCAATTTGTAGTTGCTACGTAGTCCCCAAAACAACAAATCTTATGGTTTTAATTTCAGGTCGTTTCTAGTACTTTATCGAGTTTAGGACGCAGTGCTAACTCAGCTGCCAAAGTGCCCCAAATCTGATCCCTGCAGTGTAGGTGACTTTCTAGTGGTTGTATCTCCTAAACCTTAGAGCTTTTCACCTAAAACTTTCCTGACATATTGAGTACACTTTGTACTACTCTATCACATGTATCTCGGGCAGGAACTCGATGCACCCAAACGTAAGGTTTGTTAGTGCATTAACGATTGCCGCTTGCCCCATGTTTGTACGTCTATTAGTTGGAATTTGATATTTCTGAAGTTGGCCCCCACCAAAAGTCCTGAATAAATCCTAAGGTATGTTAGCACTAACGTTAGTGCTTAGTGCGTTTCAGTGCACTAACTTTGCCCTAAGTTTAGTGATAATCTGTGTAATTGAAAGTAGGTGGGGGTTAGCATCATATGAAGTTAGCCCCCCACCAAAAATCTTTAATAACTCCTAAAGAATGAAAGCACTAACGTTAGTTTTTAATACACTAACGTGCACTAACGATGCACTAACCAGGTGGTAAATTCGGTTAAATTTCGCAAAAGTGTGGGAGGGGGACAACTTCAGGCACGTCTGCAAATAGCTTATCAGCATGTAACTGAATGTGATTTTAACAAGTTCACTGTAGTGTTGTTAAGTGAAAAGTTTTGATATGTCCATGTGTGACATTTGTAGGCAACAGTTACATAATACTCCCGTTCAATTGTTAATTAAATTATGGTGATAAATTTTCCGAAAATTTTGAATTCTAACAGTCTAATTCTCAAGGAACCAAAGTTTTTTGTAAAAAAAAATATCAACAAATTAGCCCCGAGAGAATATTATTCATTATCTTGCAGATTAAAGTTGTATGAAATTAGCACGTTGCGAAAACGTAGATGAAATATAATTCTACTTAACATTTTCAGTATACTACACAATACTTAACCAAAATGGCTCGACTTGTAGCCTCAGTACTTGACGGCAATCGCGAGGTCTAACATCGTAGTATACTTACGTATTTCTTTTTCATATATAGGATCATAAAGAATTAAATTATAAACATCTACTGCTTTTCTGGGATTATTTGAAGTTCGAAAGAGTTAAAGGTACAAATCATGTTTCATGCCAAACTCATTTGACTCAACTCTTATGAGCTTGATATACAAGTAAAGTGCTTCAAATGTTACCATTCTCTCTCTCTCTCTCTCTCTCGAAAAAAAAAAAAAACTAGTATAGATAATTCATTTTATAGAGATTTTTGTAGAGAAATCGTATCACTTTCTAGCCAACCACATTTTGGGAACTCTTTTAAGTTATATTACTTCCTTTTTACAATTCCCTCAGATTTTTAGTATCCTACTTTGGAGAACCATACATTAATTGTAACTGAGTATTGTGAGGTGTATTATTCCTGCGCACAGCAAAGAAATATTTTCCAAATATTTTAAAAATATTTCCTGTTTCCATTAACGAAACACAAAATTTTCTGCACGATATATCATTTCCCAAATATACGGTACTCTTAAAACATATTGACAATATTTATAAACCATAATGCTAATATTTCCCACACATTTTAAAAGCCCCTTTTATATAACCTAGAAAAAATAATGTTATATATTTATGTAGTGTTTTGTTACATTTTTGAAATGTTAAGAGGTTTTCGTTATATTAAAACTAGTGCTCGAAGTGAGGGTGGGTGAAATTACCTTTTTCATTTTGGATTTGGTTGTATCCCTACCTTTTTATTAATGGGAGCTCATTGCCTCTACTTTCAATGGTCAATCGTCGCAACTAGGTTAAACCTATCCTTACCTTTTCTAGTCCGCATCTCCTTTTCTCTTACCTTTTTCGAGAACATTAAAACAATGGAATAACATAAGAATATTTCGGAATATATTAAAATAATCTCTGCATATAAAATTTTATTTTTCTAGACAATATAAAATATATATATTTTTTAAATACGGCTACCAGTAGAAGTACGATTTATAATATTCCTAAAAAAATTAAGTACAAATCTTGATGGAAATGTGGTGCATATTACTTAAAGAATACTTCCGGAAATAGTTTTAAAGTATTTGAAGAATTATTATCTGCTTACAGGTTCTATCATTTTGAAGAAACGAAAGAACCAAAGAAACATAACACTGAATGTGTCAAGTTCCTCAAGTCAAAGCCGAGAGGTTAGCGCGCTCGCTTTCTGAGTGTGGTCACGGGTTCAGTTCCCACAGAGGTCCAATGAACGGAGTGGTTCGCAGCTTACTTTACCAAAACTGTAGGGCCCGACCTTAGAAGCTCTCCAGCTCGTTTAGGACGTTAGTTCAATCAATGGGAGTAGGGTTTTATTTGTCACGGAAAGAGGTAGAGTGAAATTGTAGGATAATATTTACAGGATGTGCTATTTATATCGTATCTCATAATCAGGGACAGCTCTACAGGGGCTATAGGGAATTGAAGCCCTCTTAATCAACCTTAGCGCGCTTCTAGCTTCCCAATTTTCTTTATTTTATACCTGTCAAAAATTTAAATAAGAATTAAATTTATTCTTTTTTAAATAAGGACTAGTAATAGTCGTAATAATATTACGACTTCTCGAAATATTATAGCCTCACCCTGCAATTTTACCCTGGCACCGTCGTTGCTCATAATTCAAGAATAAATATATCATATAAATAGAAAATTGTTACATAATAATAACAAGCATAAGAAGCTGAGTTAGGACTGAAAATTTGGTCACTTCATGTCTATTACATTATATTTCCAGCTTTCCAGCCAAGAAACCAGCTGACTGTTTCGTAAGTTGTATTGCCTCTAAGTAGTGCCACAGCGGACAGTAGGAGAACTAGGTCGTGTACGCACATTTGAACCGCATGGGAAGGCGGTAAGAAATCGCAGACGGCGATGCTCAGTCTCACCCCCTGGGGGTGGAAGGTAACAGCATAGAGATCTTGAATGGGGATTCCCATCAAAATTGACTTAACCTCTCGCCACACTGCACTGCCTTTTATAATACGTTGTAGTTCGCCGTACGGCCACAGCAGCGCGGCGAGCATTCCCCTCACCACAGGGATACAACAATTGGAATGCGTGTCCAAATTTGAAGACCTCAAAGCTGTCCCCTCCCACCGCAGGGGGTGAGGGGGTCATGTTTGGTATTGGATAGCATTCATAAAAATATCGAACCCCTTCTTTTATTTATTTTTTGATCTGATATGTAATTTCTCGAGATATCCCCATTCTTCGATGATTTTTTGCCCATTTTGATTTCAGTCGATTTCTGTTGATCTATGAAAGAAATTACATCAATAATAAGGTCAGGGGGAAGGGGTGCGGGATCAGTTCTGGTGTCTTCTGATAAATCTTTTAAAACGATTACACACGTTTATTGTTATTTTTCTGATCCGATGTGCATTTATCAAGATAGCATCATTTTTTAACGGTTTTTTACCATTTTGATTTTTTCGATTACAGCGCTATCTGTGTACAAAATGGCTTTATTTGTAGCTCTAACTAATGTACTTTTTCTGAAGAATCCAAATCTGCAATAAAAAATGGGGCTTCCCATTTAAGTTTCTTATTTTCCCCCACTGGTGGTAGGTCGAGTTTGGTATCATTCGATGGTCGCTTTCGAGACGAACAAATTTAATTGTAACTTTTTTGGTTCGATGCGTAGTTTTTTTTTAGATATTTCAGTGTCTTCAGATAAATCGGCCACCCTGTATAAAATCTAGGAAAATAGCATTAAATAGAAGATTAGATCATAGATACACGAAACACTGAAAATTAAACAAAAAGGCGCTTTATATAATTTTTACTTTGTTTATATTTGGACAAGAGTTCAGCTCGAAGTCTTTTTTACCATAATCATTCGTGGTGGTCGTTTTGTAGCGCCATGTTCATTCTCTTTTTCTGTCCATAAAGTTGATGAAGTTGGTTTGAACCCCGCCAACAGAGGACAATTTTTTAACTACATTTTTTAACTAACTGGTTAAATGGTAAGAAGGTTTCCTAAGAAATGTTAGAAGTCTTACAGAGATAATAGAATATCATGTAAATCCATTCACAGATCAAGAAGAGCTTGTGAATCTTGAGGGACAAATTTCTGAAGACAAGAATTCCTCTCCCTTTTAGAAGAGACAGGGAAACAACAGTTTCACTGGTTATGTGAAGAAAGTTTTAACTGATAAGACAAAAACCTTTTGTTACACTAATAAAGAAAAACTCTTTCCAGCTATTCAAGGCTCTTAAGCACAAGCAGAAAGTACAACGAAAAGTGAGCATGTTGAGAACTACTGCTTCTCTTCTTGGTCAGATGTACATTGCAACACAGTCGAGAAACGGTGTTATACATGATGTTTTGCCCGTGATTAACAATCTACGATGAGTCAGAGCCCATGAGTCATCCTATCTTCGATGGCTGAAAGTGAGGAGAGAATGTATCACTCCAGAAATTCTGTTGTACTAGACTGCCTTCAGAAAGAAGTTGAAGTGAATTTGTTATCCACTCAATTTGAGGAATCTCCATCACATTTTGATTATGTAGTAAGCGATGGTGGTGCACTCATACATTAATTGATTCCAAAAACTGAACCTGACATGGCAGCTTAAGGACCTGACATGACAGAAGAATGTGATCATAAGGAGCCTGATACTAAAATCATCATTCATGTATTTCATGCATTGTGTGAAGGCAAGAAAACAGTACTGATGCAGACTGTGGATTCCGATGTAATTGTGATTTTGATAGCTCATTTCCATCGGTTGACAGTTTTTCACAGGAGTGTGCATTATTATTTGTCATTTTTGAAATTACAAATACAATCGGATTTTTAAAATCAGGAAAATGAACATGGCCCTTGGAAGTCAGAATTGTACTGCACTCCCACTCTAGGTTGCCCTCACAGGCTGTGACTCTAAATCGTTTTTAAAGGGGCTATCTAATAGAGCAGCATTCCGTGCATGAAAAAAATGTGGTGATGATGTTATGCTAGTCATAGTGGAGTTGATGGAAAATCCATTCAGGAAGCTCAGATTGGACTCAGATCATTTCAGGGCATTAGAATAGTTTTTACTATCATGTATGGAGGTCGTGCACAAAGCATCAATGAACAACACCAAAAGATTTTCTGCCAGTGCAACCAGAACTCAAACCTCCAATACATAATTAATTATTCTATCATCGCCAACGAGCAATGTATCAAGAAAGTATTTGGGTATCAGCACATGTTGCTCAAGTGAAGACTCCAGATCCAACTGAATATGGACGGAGGAAGCTTTAGAAGATGGTACTACCACTGTGTGACTATTCCCGAAGTCAGCATGTTTTGGTTAAGTGTGGCTGCAAACAGGTTTGTGGCAATGCATGCAAATGTAGAAAAAAAAAACACTGTCTTGCAGAACATTATGTAAATGCAGTTGTGCATATTGAGATTTATGAATTTCAATAAACTTATTTAACTGAGCATCGTTTACTAAATTCATTTTGAATTTTTCTCAAATTAAACTCTCTAATATTGTATTTCATTTCCAGTGATAACTATTTGCTGTTAAATGATTCCAGGAAAAGGCAGAGGATGACATTGCTTGGTGACAGAATGAAATTGGTTTTTGTTATTGCCATTAAGTTCTAATTTTCTTATCTTTTATTTTCTGTTTATTTTATATTTCACGTGCAATTTAGGGCCTGAATCATTCACGTCTTTGAGTCTCTCGTATTTGTAAATTCATAATTCGTATCATTCATTCTTGTATAATTCATATTAAATATCGTTTAGTATTCAAATTACTTATAGTTTGAACTGATATTAGGGAATAAGGAAATGCAACAATACTGTTGCTGGCTTTTTAAAATTGTAAGCCTTATATATTGCAAGACTTTCCCAAGAGTTTGTAGTAGGGCTGAAATGCTTGAGAATAGCGTATTGACAATAGTGTTAGTTTCATAGTATATTTATAAAATAAATTCTGTATATATGAGGATAGTTTTTGTCTATTTAATGCATACTTATGGTACACATCAGAGCCCCAGGACTAATGTGTGGTGAGTACAGAACATGTGCCTATTAGTTACAATTACGAATCTGCCATCTTTATTACTAGGTTGTGAATTCCTTGATGATCCTATTTTCAGTGTCTTTTTGCACATGATAACCTAGCTAACATGCAAGCCGAGTTATGGTGAATCCTGGTATTTTGGCAGCCATCTTGTTTTTCGGTGTGCTATTTGGAAGTTTCCGGTGGCTCACGTTGGTCACCCTTCTAAAATCCATCTAGGGGTCCCAAAGAACAACTCTGAATGTTTGGATCAACTTTAACAGGCATGGTAACTCCCAACGTTTTTTAGCACTAGCATTCATATACACTCGGTGTACATTTTTTGCATGCGTGTGTCAGTGGCGGCTCGTACGATGTGTTACAAGATCTCCGTAACGGTTCATTTGCGGACCCATCTTGATTTCTACTAGTGTGTTGATTTTGCCCCTACGTTACTTCTGAACCACACTTTCTAAAAACTGATCGTACTTTTATTCTTCAGGAAACCATAAAGTTCTCTAGTGTTGCCTACCCAAATTTTCAGAATTTACGAAAGATATGTATAATTAATGATGAATGAAAATAACGGAAATTCAAATCTAGATTATTATTGGTTTAAAATTAATATAAATATTAAAAGACGATTGATTATTTTAATTGCCACGAGATGAGTGATGTTGAAATTTTGATATGTGATTCTCCGTTACGAAACAGATGAAGAAATGTATTTTTATTTGATTTCTAGCAAATGCTGGCAAGTAGGAATTTAGGTGTTGCATGTCATATGGACCCTTGGGAGGTTAGAACGTGTTTATGACCAATGGATACCTTTACATTCTTTAAATCTTTTGTAGTACTGTATCTCTCTCTCTCTCTCTCTCTCTCTCTATATATATATATATATATATATATATATATATATATATAAAAATCACAGCAATATTCAATCTACTAGTGGATGAGGCCTCTCCCCGAAGGGAGGAGCTGGCCTACTGCTCCCACGCTAACTAGACGGGTTGGGAGAGGAGAGCCGAAGCTCTCACTGTGATCGCCACTGTCTTTTATTCACAGCAGCTCCCCAATTGTCCTCACGCTGCTGGGTCAACACCGAAATTTTTGAGCTCCACCGGGAATCGAACCTGGGACTGCCCGCACTGAAGTCGAGCGCGCTACCGACTAGGCTACGCAGGAGCTCATATA
>JAGDQP010006062.1:26837-74505 GCA_022664845.1 Lepisma saccharinum
ATATTACCTTCCAAATGGCAACACGTTATCGAACAAAACGGCGCATATGTGACCTAAATCGGATCATTCTAACTATGGTAAGTCAAGCCTTCAATGTCATGCAAAAATAATGGATTACTTTTTACTACACCAGATATATATAGGCAAAACCAATCCAACTTTTCCTTGTGGAATAGACCCTTCTTGCATTCAACTCCTCATTTTAATACAGGATATCCAAAAGTTACTGTGCAGTAAAATGATTCCTGTCTGTGTGAGCGTTTAAAGGCATTTGGGTTTGGAAACGGTTTTATTTCCTACATTCAGTTACTATACGTTCATACTTGCACTGTGATACGTCATGGGCCTGTTTTATTAACCTTTTTCACATTCAACCCATACCTGATATTAGAACCCTAATAGATAACAAAGACTTTTCTCATTGTATGAAAGCCCAAACTGAGATTCTAAACAGTCACCCATTTGGAGAATGTTCTTTTTGTATAATAGGTTACGTGGAAATGAGGTAAACATATTTAATCAAAGTCAGAGAAGTTTCGAAAATGGTGTAATAAAATTATTCTAAAGCAATCAAAATTATTATAGCGAGTTTTAGTTTATAAACATATCGCCACCTTGGAACCAGAAGGTATTATGTCAACTTCAGTTACTTTTGAGAAAAAACAGTTTCAAAATTTCAAGTTGCATTTAAAGTCTGTATAAATTCACTGCATTTCTAACATTTATAGCCAGTTGGAGGTCGTTTTATGAGATATTATTTTTTGGGCCCTTTAGTACAAGGTCTTTGACTACAGTGTAAACTCCATTTAGTTAAAAAGTGGACAAAGTACTTTCTTGTTCGAAGGTGGCGATATGATAGCAAAAAAGGTTGCATAAAAGCCTAGAAGGGAATTATAAATCATTTAAGTATATTTGTATTATCAGTTTTATATTATTCTCATATCAATATTTGTTTATTGACTTCGTTTTTACAGTGTATAGTACTAACTTATAGGTACTATGCATGCATTAGTACTCGACTTGGACTACTGATGTTTATTTTAAACTTTCTCTACATTGGTTTATTTCTTATGTTTTTAATCTAAATTATTCTTTTACTCTATTGATACAACTGATAGTGCGGAATGATTATATGTTACTAAGCATTGCTGGCAAGATAAAATCTTAGTAGTAATGTAATTTTACAGAAAACTGGAGCTGGTCATTTTGTTGTATTATTCCTAATAAATAAATGAATTCTCGTTGAGCCAGGAAGGGGATCCTCTCTCTGGTCCTTTGTTTACATTGTTCATTGAATCTTTCCTTCATGTGTGTCGGCTACTTATTTTTCAATATGAAAATTTCCTTCCGCGACTATTGTGTTTACTGATGATTACGCATTTGTAGAATTTGAACACATATTTCGCGATTATAGTACTCTTGTTAGGGCCCTGTTGAATTTGCAACAGTCATCTGGGTTTGTGAGTTGGTGCCTGGAAGCACAGAATAGATATTCCGTTGGACCTTCAGTGAGTATCTACGTCTTTAATATTTCTTGACTTTCATCTTGCCAACTCAGATCAGCATGCATACGTAAATTAGGTCACTCTTCAATGAAATTCACCGAAATTTGCAACGTTGGGAAAATTTCTTACTACAGTCGACGCCTGCTACTTAATATCTGTACCTGAGAGCTACAAGCGCGTAAGTCACAAATCCTTATTTTCCCCAAAACAGAAATAAACTATTTGTTTTCATATGGAAACTAAGTGGGCAAACTGCATAATAGACTTACGTATTTACATTATTATGTTTACAACAATAATCAAACAGCCAGTATGTGAGGCCTTCCGAATGCTGTACAAAACTGTATTTATCACGTTTTGGTCAAAAGTGCACTTACGTGCTCCAAGAAAAGAATGTCTAGATACCGTTACATGATACTTTAAGAATTAACGAGTAAAAGATACAGATATTCCTCAAAAGTATCTCGATACTCCACCGATACTTGACTTCATTTTCATAGACCAAAGCAAATATAAAAATGGACATTGGTACGAAAGAGCTGCATATTGATAAAACTAATATAAACGTATAAACAATGGCAATGAAATTATAAAAAGTATGGTTCAATTAGATAATGATAAATAAAATTCAAAGGTACACGTTATGGGACACTGCAGTTCTGTTTATTTGGAAGACAGTGAATGTTTACTGCTTTTCAAAATTGAATTTCAGTAACAAGATATTTTCAAACATTTCATCTTACAACTGCCCTCTTCTGTAGTGAAAAACGTCTTTTGCTACACTGAATAGTTCTCCCATTGCTCCACTCGACCGAATAGCAGCATTGTTGTTCTTTATCACAGGATTATGTTCTAAATGTTCAACACTTTTCCCAATTATCCCGAAAAACTGGGTTAACGAACATTCTTGTGAAACACTTGCAATTAAATCGAAAAAATTATCTTCCTCCTGTTGGAAAACGTGACGTGTCTTGTTACCAGTAGATATCTTAACACTCACAGCTGATATCTAGATATGCAAGTGTTTGGATCATTCCCTCAACAACCGATCGTGCAAAGTATCGCTTGTAATCAATTATGCTTAAAACTATCGAATACTTTGATACCTTTTCCCCGAAGTACGTATCTAGTATTTAACGAGATAGCATTTTTTTGTATCGCGATATTGCCCATGCCTGCTCATATCTTCCATCTCTTGCATGATTCCTTTCAGATAATTTATCACATAAAAATTCTTATTGAATGGATCCGAAATATACTTTTTTTTTGTTTGACTCCAAAGTATTATCTAATTATAATGAATTATTCTTATTCGTCTGTGATTAATACTTGGGAGTTTCTTAATATCCGTCCTCAATGCAAATAATTCTCACTCGATTACTTCCGTTAACTGCAAGTATGTTCTTCTTGCTCCCTGTTTTATTCGCACAAGGGTTTAATACAGCTGTGTCCAGTGTGAAACGTTTTTCTTTTTATACGCTATGTCAGGAGTCTTCAAATGGTAGACTCCGGTTCGGATCCGGACCCCGCAGTCTTTTTCCTCTGACCTTCCCAGTTAGATGCAAAATTGAATTTATTTATGACCTTTGGGCATCTTTGTCTCACGCTGGGTTTCATGCGATGTGAAGAGGAATCTGTGAATGTATTATACGTACGCCCACACTTCACTAACTGAAACGCTAAAAAAAGCAAAGAAGTGTAATGTGAATTTATGCTTATATAAGCCGTATTTAAATTTTTCTTTTAATTATCTCAAACAATTATAGGGAGTAGCCTATAACTGCACTGTTTTAATGTCCTATTGAATTGTTGTTGTCTTTAGGCAAAAGACCTAAGTTGAAAGTACCATTCCGGCATTAGATGGTGCGACTCAGGAAAAGCCTTGGCAAAACTTCAGTCAGGATGGTCGGCCGCTGGTATCGTACTCAGGACCTCCCGAACTCGATTCGAACGCACTAACCAACTGAGCTACGGCCATCATAAGCTTATTCATATATATCTTATTCATATGCGACTTACTTACTATCTTACTAACCACAAAAGTCTTTTTATTGCTATATCATCATCGATTCGGGTCCGAGAAAGAAATTGTTGAACACCCCTGCACTATATGGTATTATGTGTTTGGATGATTCATTGAGTTCCAAACGTTCCTGCTGCACATTTTTTTATGAAAAGCTACATTCTTTTTTTAAAAAAATTAAAAGCATAAATTTCATTCATACTTTGCATAACCTGATCTTTGCAAGTATCCCCCTGTTTTGAATCACTGTGTATGAGAGTTTTATGTGATAGAGTTCTGGAATATGTGCAACATAATATATTGTCTCAAGCACTTGGTCTACGAAACAATTCTCTCACAGCTCACACTTTGTAAATTCGTGCGTTGCCATACTCTTAAACGAAAAAATTATAACGGAACTGATTTTGTAATAATGTGTAAATAGAATTATTTGAAAACTCCTTGTAGGCTTGCGCATGCACATATAAGTTCAATAATCGAGTTTAGCTAGTTAGAAATAATCCCATACAATAATGACACTCAATCTCTCAGAGTATGCGGTCTACCAGATCATGGTTACTTTGCAATTCTTCCTACTTCACAGTTGTATCACACAGTCGACCAGAAAAAACTTAGGAATTGTTAAATTTTGTTTTAGTGACTAGGAAACGCACGGCATCCTCTAACAGTTCCATGTTAAAAGTCACTGAGTGAAAAATTAACTTACCAATCTATTACGCATTGGCTCGTTCTTAATGGACGTTCCAAGTGCCTGGTTGTCTTATCATACTGATATTTGATAACAGTATGATATAGGTGGTTCAGTTTACTCTTGAGAAAGTAACCTGAACACTTTTAATGTACAGAGCATATGGTCTTATTTTCAACTCAATAAATTCCTAGAAAGTCACCAAACTTGTTCTACGTGTGGAGTAGATATTGGTATTGTATGGTCGTGTTTGTGATCCTAGTCACGAAAAATTGAATACTGTAATACTGGGCAGCTGTATGCTATGTTTTGTGTGAAACATGGTGAACACTCCGTCACGTCAATGTATGATGAACTCCAACAGGCGTTTGGGAATGATACAAGAGCATACATTTCGCTCAATTGAAAGCAACAAATGAAGCCAACACACTGAGAAATATTGTACGATCAGATAAAAGAAGATGAATTATGAAAAAGATTTAAGAAAAGTTGAGAAAGTGTTCGTCTCATGCTAACTCACGTGCCAAAATTGTTCCTAAAGATATTACCAGACAGTTTTACGGCAAGGATCACAAACAAGACTACAACACAAAGAAATAGATTGCGTGATGAGAGTCCATGCTGGTTACGATGGGAATGAGGAAAGGAAAAATGGAGTATGATATATACCAGTAAGCTGCAGACTTTCGAATGAAAAGGAGAAATGAGTCTCAACACTTTATTGTCGAAACTAGTATCTGCCTAACCATCTCTTGAGTTTCAACACATTAACGTTATGGTTTTGATGCGTGTACCAACGTTTTTATCTGACTCTTAAGAAGTCGATCATAGCGAAGGATACTAAATTGTGGAAAAATTAAAATACGAAAGACAATTAGAGTAATAGTAATTTTATTGACTACATAATGTCAATATTATTTACATTGCTTATAACAATTGATAGGTATTGAATTGATAAAATCTAAATGATTTAGGTTGTAAGTATATATAAATATAATGAAGAATCTTAAGATTTTTCTAAGTGAATTTAATTTGTAAGGCCTTTAGGCTACCTTGGCTCAGGCCGGATTAATGATGATGGGATGATTGGTGAAATGGAGGAAGTGGAAGGAAACGGGAGAACCTCGAGAAAACCCACGCACACAGTGTTCGTCCACCACAAAGCTCACATGGAACGAGATGGGTCTGAACTGTCGACCCCAAGCACCGGAGGTGAGCGCTCTAACCAGTTTTTAAATGTGTTTCGACGTACGCGGGCAGTTTGACTTGTATTCTTTGTTAAGGGTTATAGCACACTCACAAACATCCATGCCCGAGGCGGGGTTCGAACCCGCGATCCTTGAGTCGACAGAGTACCGCACTAGACCGCTCGACCACCTGGATCGGCTATCATTGAGCCACAAGAATCTTAAGCGTATGGCTTACGGTATATTAAAATGACTTTTAGAACAGCTTAATTATTAGTCTTCAACAACAACTTGTGTGATACTGATAGAAGTAATAATTCGAAGGTATGTGTAAATATCTTTTAACTTTCAAGATTTGTTATTTTGTTAAGAAAATTTGGTCATAAGTAACGGAAGTTCGTTGACAAAAGCAAATCGAAAATTGAATAGCGTGACATATGAATAATAAATGTTAACACACTATCTATCCTCTGAATTGATAGGGCTTTGCTATTATTCTAGTTACATTTTAATAGTTTTTAAAGGATATAATAGTATACATCGAGACACAAGTGTGTTGCAATCTTTGATTTGTTACTCAGGCTTTAGCAGTTGTATAGTAATTCGTTGTGAACACGCTGTACTATCATAAATATGAATAAATCCGAGCGTTGCGTCGCTGCGAAGTGATAGGTATGAACATCGAAACTGGTTTGGTCTGAATTGTTTTTGGAAATTATAATAGCCCACATCTGGGTAGCATGTACGTAAAGCGAGCACACTTACCAAGACAATATATTTCGGATAATCGAAAAGTTATTTCAATCTAGTCATGAGAATAAAATATCGTGAGCTACTTATCGACTACTCAGTCTTTTGAATGTACTTCTATAGGATTTGTTCTGGCATTGGATAGGATTCTGTCTGGAATTGGATAAGTGATTTGTATAAATATAATAACACTCGACTTCGTGTGATATTTCCTTATGAATAGGTGAACGGAGAACGTATGTCTTCAGACATGAAAAGAAACGCTACTAATTGAAGTTTTCCGACGGAAGGACTAACTTATCAAGGGAATTCTGAGGTAAGAAATGTTTAAAAGACACAGGGATTGGACGATGTCTGCTGTTACGTCATGATGGAGCACATATTTCACATACAAACGTCCAGGAAATTGCCGACCTTGCTTAATGAATTCTGAAATAGCACAATACGATTTCTTTGTTTCTGGAGCTCAATACGTCTTGTGACAATAATCAGACCAAGTTGCCCTTGATGGCCACATGGTATCAATCAAAAGTTTGGTCTTCACCACTTCACACTGACAACTATAAATATACCTAACCAAATTTCATTCTTTACTATCTTGCATAAACAATCAAGTATTTATTAGTTAATTAACAGTAATTTGGTCACCAACGTAATGTGAATAGATAATTATTCTGTAGGTGCGATAGTGTGGATCCATGTAAAGACAATGTATCTGCAACATGTGTTTGAACAGTATATTAATGAAAAAAGTTTTCATTTTGTATTGGCTTGACAAAAATCAATCTGATTATCTTACTGACTTGTAATTGTGAGGTATAATATAGTGTATATATATCTGTATTATAGATTAAAGTAAAATATGTGCTATTTTCCGAAATGTTAGTATAGCATATATACGAACAGCAACTGTAAATGTTAATTACGAAAGAATATGTTCTGTTCTACTTTGCTTTCAGTTCAGTGTTGTTTGGAAATAGAGTATAGTTTACATATTAAAAGTTACATGGTTTTCATTAATAGTACTTATTTACGATAATTAATTAATATTCCATACCTAACATATACCTCCTTCATTTTAAGTCTTGACTTCGGATGCAATATAGCACTTCAGAGTGTATTTCCATAAGAAACTGTCATATAGAGCAGTACTACTTTACTGCGTTTAGTAAATTTCTCGCTAATATATTTATATGCCTTAGAAGATTATATAAATTCGAAATTGATACTGGATACTTTTGGCGCAGCTCGCACAAAGCTTCCAAAATCCGAAAATGATATTGCAAACCAAAAACCGCAATTCCACTCATTTCTGATAAATTTGAGAAATGTACAACTCATTTCAGCATGGGAAGTCGCACAGCACTACAACTCCTGAAGCCCTTCAATTGTACGACAACCAACATATTCTCACTCCTCTTTATACGTATATTCTCCACTTGAGTTAACATGAAGAAACAGTGCATGAAACGTTGTGTATATATAGAAGCGTTCGCTGCTGTCTGAGCAACTAGCCATATCACATTACTACAAGTAGTCCTTAGGAAAGTACTTTCACACATTCTTGTAGAGAAACGAAGTAGTTACATACTGGTTTAACCTTAAACTTATAACGTTGACATTTCTTTGCGGATAAGTTCTTTATGTTAACTCAAGTGAACAATACAAATCCGATTGCAGAGAGTAGCATCAAGGAAATGATTTGTCCAACGTAATATGTGTTTACGAAGCGGAATCTCTATCTTCTTCTTTCAATGTCTTCAGCTGAAAAATGAAAAATAATTTCTTGATATTTATAAAGGAACGAAATTTTAAAATTAAATATTAATACTTTTCTTTCTAAATTAACAGTAACAGTTGACTTTGTACTTCTGGGAAGATAATATAGTTGTTTTATGACTATTTTCAATATTGCAACGGTTACGTGTACCATATCTATACTTATTTAAACTACAATAGATATAAGTGAGTAAAAATATATAGAAATTAATCCACCTTCAGAAATTTCACTGAAAGTAAAAAATAATACGCACAACGTATAAGCAAACGTATTTACCAAATTTATTAAAGCTTCTTCAAGTCAGCTAAAAACTAATACTATACAGTTTAACAGATCATTTGCAAAAAGGATGCCATTTTATCGTGCCAAAAAGAAGGTCATTAATTCAATCTGGTATATTTGATTACGTATATAAAGCATTGCTTTTGGTATAAGATTTCAACATTTTGTGTTACCACATTCGAAACTGCATATATTATAAAAAATACATTAACTACCAGTAGTATGTATTAGAAAATTTTAAGTAATGCTGTTTAATTTAAGAAAAGATGACGCATTTCCAAATTCGGTCATCGGTTATGTACGAAAGTCTTTTCTTGAGCTTTACGAAAGGGTAAGATAGTTGCTGGAGACGAATATTTTTGGAAGAAACATTTCTAGCATCCGTTTGCAGTTGGAAGGAAAAATTCAACTTAAATCTTTATGTTTGGTTTGTTGGCACATACGTTTGAACCGTGTAATTGTTTAAGTGAAGTACTGCATTACACTATTATTATAATTTTTTCGATCTTATTGTACACGATTAAAATTACTTTACAAACTATAGTAAACCTCAAGCATAATCCGACTGCCGAGCTTAAAGTATATTCTGTAACGTAATATACTTATTTGAGTATAGATAAAAGTTTGCTCTCTCACTTTGTTTAATCCGGTTACTTATTAATGTTAGTTATAAATACAATTTCTGTGTATCTGATTAAAACTGGTAGGTTGCGAAAACGAAAGGCAAAGAACTATTCGTTTCTTGCTACCTTACATCCTAATGTATTGCAAATCGAGTGTATACTTATGATCCGAAGTCGGAAATAAAACCTCTTTGGTGAATTTGGTATAAAAAAGTAAAACTACCACAATATAGTGGTTAAAAGACGCATCAAATGAAACCGTTTCAAGAACTGAAGAGATGTGATATCTTTCTTTCTTTGCTTTTATTTCTCTGAGCTATTGTTTGGCACTCACTTCAAAGAAAAATATGTATATCCACGTGTATGATAAATTAGATTTGAGAAAAGATTAACTAATATTAAAACATGCACTATTTAAACCGGAATTTAAGTTATCCCTTGTGTCTGAAATGATGAAAGTAGTAGACATTAACAGGTTATGAAATTACAAAGTAATATCAGTTGTTAGTTCTTGTACTATATGTTGTAATAGTTCCACTATTTTATCATTTCTGTTAACTTAAACTGTTCCCAAATTAAATTGATAATATCTGCAAACATTTGAGTTATTTGAATGATGAAGGAATGCTTGGAAATTTTATGAGGTGATTCTTTGTGGCCAGTTGATTTGTTTAGAAATTTAGTTGGTTTACTTTGTAAATCACCTTCGTGAAACTTGGTGAAAAAGTCTGAATCCGTTTCTTCATTAGAGCTAAGGTTATCAGAGCTGTCATCTGGATGAAGAAAAGGTCGTTTATTGGTTGGAATATTAAATGTACGAGTTTTAGTTTTAGTTTGTTTTTAGAGGCTTGTTTTTCCTTCTTTATTTTTTTTTTGCGCTACATTGATTTCTGTTTTTGGTAGATTAGTTTTGGAGTTAAAATTGCTTTTGAGTTCTGAACTAGGACTAGCTGAATTTGTTTGTGGAACAGATGAAGTCGATTTTTTCACTTTCTTTGGATTTGTTTTGAATTAGAGTATGAACATTAGATACTTTTGAAGTATTGCTAATTAAGGCTTCAGAATATGTTGAAATAGCCTTTTATTGATTTTTAATGAAGGTATGCTGTTTTATAAGGAATGTTTTCGTTTTCCATAATTTTATTGTACTCATGTTGATATATTATTTCTCTGTAATTAGGATAATCTCTGGTCACTAGATTTACAGTTACTACATTTGACTTCTGCTGTACAAGGACCGATATGAGCTAATTAACCACAAGCCTTGCACTTCTTTCTTCCTTTACATTGTATACTACTATGTCGAAAGCCATAACAGACGTCACATTGTCTTACTTTCCGTTTTTTCGGCTGTACCGGAAAACTTTCCCTGTACACGATGATGTGTTCTGGTAAAGTTTGACCGATAAAAAATTCTATAAGTTTAGTGTCTATGTGGGTAGAATTGCCACTTGTATTTTGAATTTTTTTCTTTAGGCATTGAACTCCCAACATCGGATAAGAACATTCTGTAGTGTCTAATATTTCATGTAAGTTACATCTATTGGGACTCCATAAACAACCGCTGACCGTTGAAGCAACATTTTAGGAATATGACCTGTTATGTTTAGTTTGTTTTGGGTATTAGAGTCTAATATAAATTTGTTCGCCTGACGTTCTGTATGAAATGTTAATTTAACCTGTGAACAGCCTAAAGGTTCAATGCTTTCAAACTGTATCCCACACTGAATAAGCTTTTGCGATGTGAAAATTGTATTGTGTCCGCCAAGGTTTGTGTTTGTAAAACTTTGGTAAACTTTATTTTTATATGGGCCAGTCCAGTAACTTTGGACTTCGGCCAGTCATTATTCACCTTTATCTGTTAAAATCCTCACCCATGCCCCTGCCGGGACCTTCGAGCCGATGGTTTGTACAGTACAGATCCATGGACCTTCATTAGTATTAGAGAAAAATAGGTTATTTGTTTCTGGTTTATATATGTGATATCAATTGTATTTAAAGTCAAGGAAACGAGTTGATATTTGAATCTTAACAATTAATACTTTTAAAATTTCATATTGTCTGTATTGTTGGATGATACTACGGAATTCTGATATATGGATTTCTAGTAGTATGTTGAAATTTATATTATGACGTAAACTGATTCCTCAAAAAGTAAATTCATGTAAGTAAAAATTAATTTTTGCATGTTTCGCTAATTAATATAAACTGGAGGGCAACTACTTTATTTTCAGAAATGTCAGTATTCCAGTAGCTTTTTTACATTTTAAAGTAAATAATCAAAGATAATTTCTTACCATATCAGTTTCAGGAAGTTGCTTTAGCTACTCTATTGACATTTGTCCTATTCGTTGAACTAATGAATAGAGGTAACCATCCTTATTCTGTAGTAAATTATCTGGATGCCCATATTCCTGAAAATTAGATTTAATGAACATGAAACATTAAAATATAATTTTGTTTGACTCAAGAGACAGTAAAAGGATAACAGATTTTTGTATTATTTCTAATTTAAAGGGGTCGCTTTCTAATTTTCTTTATGCTCAACATCGAGGTTTAGCAACGTGACATTCATATGGGACATAATATTATTTTTAGGCTAATCAAACTACAGTATATCTAAGAGACAAGTATATGTTACTGGAGAATTTTGTAAAGAATGTATTAATATGCATACGGGAGTTTTTGCAGTTGTCTTAAGTTAGCTTTTCTAGAAGTCATACGTACCACTTTGTTTCTCCTGAATTCACTGAACAATAAAACAGGGATTTTATGTGAAATGCTAGACAGAACATGTTGAAATCTTAACTTTCTTGTTCATTGTTGTAAGCGTGTTTCTGAAGAAGCAACGCTCTTCATAAATTACCATATTCTTTTTCGGCACTATTATTTATATAAGTATTACTAACATTTAAGGTGTAGGAGTGAATCCTGCTCAAGGAAACTTGAATGTTGTTTTGGAAATTAAAAATGTTAGAGAAAATCACTGACTTAATAATAACAGTGAATTTTGCAAACAGTTATAAAGTGTAGTTACTGACATAAAAGAACTGAAAGAGGAAAAGAAAGATCTCAAGGAAAATTTACCTGAAACAGAGAATTAATTGACAAAACGAGAAGTCATTCGATAGGCTACAAACTAATTTTAAAAACATAAATGGAAAATTTATTTAATTGTACGAAACCTTCAAAAATTATGTGCGTAACCTCATAGAAGATCAATTTCAATTATATTATTTCTGATCTCACTAGGAGCCAAAAGTTTGATTCAGGAATTCGTATATGTGCATGCAGAAGAGTACTTCAAGAAAAGTCTAGAAACGAACAGGCATTCATCCCTACGGATTAGTTCTGAAGAAAAACGACCTGGAAGTTACTGACAACAAAAGCCAGGAAACGCAGAAAATTGCAGAAAGAAGCCTAATATTAGGTAGGTTGGAGTGGCAAATGACATCGAAAGTGGTGTTCAATTGAAAACGTGTTGAAATACTTAACGAAGTACCGGAGGAGGTGTGCAGTGAGGCATGAGGGGGATGGCAGGGCCAAGTAGTAGAAAGGTGAAGATGTTGACAGAAGAGTTGGGAGTTAACGTGCGCGCTGGCACGGACGCTGGGGCAGGTAGAACCGTGGGGTCCATATCCCATTTCCAAAACATTGCTGTATGTATGATGATAACTATAGTCGTGATTAGATATGTATTAGGAGCAGTCAATGAATAACGAGGCAGAGAATATTTCACAATAATCAGGTTCCCTAATCAGGACACTGAGGGACGAAGAAGACATGACAATTGAATTATTGTGTAGTTCTGCTGTTACAGACAGCAGAAGCGTTAAGAAAAATGTTCAAGGCTATCATAAATATTAAAGAAAATCTTTAAGGTTCTCAAGATTTTTATTTTCACTTTCACGGCGGGGTGGCTTGTCAACTACGCATACATGAACCAGGTTAGTTTTCGTGCTTAATGAGTATATTTTCTACTTGGCAAATTCTGCATCGAGAAATAGTCTTTCAATTAGAGGATCTGTTCACTATGAGGGAACTGACTCAATATGTCGATATCGCTTAGTGGGTCTCAATAGGATATGGCACAAACTTGAAGTCAGTTAAATGCACTACATTCTGACAAGGCTATAGAAGACAGAATCAATGTAGTCTTCAATCCAGAAGAAATAAATACTAGAGTGACAAAAGTCATGGTCAAAAACGACCTAATGTCAGGAATTTCAATAAAATAAAAGTAAGTTACTTGCTTTATTTAACTGACTCTTGTAAAAGGGAAAACATCCATCGAACGAAGAGCAATAACAAAGAAGCTCTTTACGCAATGCTATCATAATGCTGAAGAGCTCAGACTGTAGTCATGTACATTTTTGACAACGTACTACCATCTTTCTATGGCGTTATTTACTGAAAGCTACCTTCAAAATAACCATTAAACGGAAAGTACTTTTCAGGTGAGATCGTAATGTAATAAAGTTAAAAAAGACATTGCGAGGGAGGTTAGACTGTCAATGTTCAGAAACGCAGGAACACATTAATTGACTACTCAGAAAGAGAAGCGTAATCTAGTGTTTACTATGTAAAATTATGTGAGAAATATTGTATTATATGCAGGTAATACGTTTAGCAACGCGACGCAGCGCATGTCGACCGAGCACGCACTTGACGTACCTGTGCCCGTCTGCCAGTCAGCACGTAGCTTTCCCATAACTTTGCCCTCACGATTTATTGCTAAATATATTTTGGATTTCTTTCCGCGAATTTCACATATGTTAATAATAAAGTTCGTTCTTCAATACGTTCGACATGCCCTGGTGTTCAAATATGTTAATTAAATTATTTTATAATTATAATTCAACATGTGACCTAAAGTTACCGGAGGACCACAGGCCGTTTGGCGGCCGGGAGTAAGTGAATCAAAGGAAAGCTTGAGGCGACAAACACTGCGTTGCGTTACTAAACGCATTCCCTGCATAAGCGTCATATATTTTGTACCGAAGTATTCAGTTTAGAAATACGTAGAATTATTTTAATAAGTCGAGTATAAATTCCTCCTGGGCTGCACTATCCTCATTTTAGACTACTTCAAGTGTCAATCCAGCTTGTTCAAGGCTTCAGTAAAATACCAATGTTTGCTCTGTTTCATCTGAACTTCACTTTAAAAAATAATGCAAAAATAGTTTTATCTAAATTCTGGACTTGGGGTAATGAACATTTGGAAAGAGAAAACTGTCATTTACTTAGCGAGAAAGTGCTATTATCTTATCGTTAAAACAAAAACATTTTGATAGGTCAAAAGATGGTAAACAATGTTTCAGAATATATCTCTCAGAAGTCAATTTTTCACCAATTTTAAACAAACTGAACAGGATGACTGATATATTCTTAACACAAATAATGATATTAATCCTGCTTATCGATCAATTTGTAATATCATTTACAAATTATGTGGTAAATCTCCATTAAGGAAGAAATCTAAGAGCAGCTTTCCTATTTTACCCTGGACACAAGTAATTGAAAGGGAGGCTAAGATATATAAACTATCATAACGATGACTCTCCTTAGATAAAAATGGCGAAGAAAAATTTAATGTGTATGTATCAGTTCTGAATGTGTGATAGACACTAATCTCTGCCAATTACGGAACATTGTAAACAATAAAACTATTATCTTGACACAAATTTATATCGTATGATATTGGTGATTTATCAAGTATTGTATCGAATGAAATATATTTATCAGGTACTTCTACTCATATTCAGTACAAGTACAAATCGCTACAACTGGAGTAGGATATTAGACGGACTTTTTCCAATGATAGGAGTAGACGAAAACGAAATGATACAATAAACATTAAACAAACAAAAAAAAATGCTATACCTTATTATATCGTGGAAGGATAAAGTGAACCTTTTGTTTTACCTCTTCATACTGATTTTTGTGTGTCAGGAAATATTCGCTATCCAGTTGTGAATACCGCATATTTCATGGGAAACAGAAAACTAGTAAAATATGACAAATTCCGAAATGTGGGAAAACCAAAGACGCAAAAATTTCAGAATGGTTCCTATACTTAATATTTTCGCAAAACTAGTCGAGTGCATTTCATATTGTAATGATTCTTTTGATTTTAGGAATAGTGAATTTAAAATGAACAATTAGGTAGAGACAATGTTAAATTTTATGACCAATTATTGTGCACTTGCCAGAACGTACGAACGAACTATTCAGAGAAAATAACTTCACCAAGAACACTTTAAAAATAAAGAATCACAGTTCGAAATTGTAACTTAGTTCTGGTAACCTTTGTTCAGAAGAAATAACGAAGTTCGGTAAAACACTTACTACACTTCAATGATGCATGTTAGTTCGGTGAAGTAAGAGGCTGTTTGTCTCGATCTTCTTAGCGATATCGATTCTGATAGCGTTCTTAGCTTGCGTCCTTGGATGTCGTACTTACATTGTTTGTATTTAATTTATAGATCTCAACTTAGAATCGATGAATGAGAAAGCAAATTCGGTATTAATTTTCATGTCCGTATTGTTTCCTGTGGAAGTCTTAACTGCTACTGCACTGTCTTTACGAACGTTTTTTTTCTAACGTCTTTGCCGAAATTGATGGTTGGTGATTTTGATTTACATTTTAATACTATGAGCGATAACAACATTTTTATGAAATATAGAGATATATTACAATAACAATGCTGTATCTATCATGTCAGACCAAAAATAAGAGATCTTTTTAAGGAAGAGGTCTACTGTAATGTATCTTACATCTTACAAAAACGGATTACATTACTCATATACTGCACAGATGAAGAGAAGTTGATTTCATTGACATACATCATTGCTATACGATACAAGAGAGAACAAAGTTGATCGTTGAACTTATCATGAAACTTCTTTCTTCTTGTGAATGAGAACAACATACTTCCAAGTACACAACAGATTTTTACTAGTAACAAGATGGAATGATAATGGGTTCGTCACTCTCGCCTGTAGTAAGCAACGCCTCCATGAAGCATCTCGAAAAATGGCAATAGGAAAAGCAAAAAGAAAGAAAAGCATTCATGGTTGCGATACCTAGACGACATATACGTAATCTGACCTCGTAGTACCCATACGGATTCCTCTAGCACATCAGTAACATGCACCCGGTTATAAAATTCGCTATTCGACTTGAGCCATTGATGCCCAAAGACCATAAATATATTAAGCGCAATTTAAATTCACGATAGAAATAGAGGAATACATAAGATTACTATTTCTAGACAAGCTGGTAGACAAAATGGAAAACACAATGTGATCAATGTACAAAAACACTAACACACACACACCTGCTAAACAAACTCAAACCATCCTATCCGTACAAAGAAAGAAATAGCACCAGGTCTTAAGCAAAAACAAACGGGACTGCCGAGACAATCACCTCAGAAATAAGCTGTAACAAATTACAGCTGCCTTACCACATTTAGTATACCATGTGAATGGGGAGAACATACAGAAGAAACTTAACGCACAGGAGAGACGAGAGTAACGGACTAAAAATCTCAAGGTTGCAGGCTGAAATCCCACGCAGATACCTGCACAAATTACAAACTGTATCTGGAGAGGAGAAATGCTCTTCGAAACGTAGTAGAACCATAGGCATATAATCTCGTACCCTCTGCGATTCATTTGCTTTATAATTCATCTCGTAGTATATATATAAAACTCCAATAAGATATTGTTTGCAGTGAGCTTAAACTTAACTTATGTGTCGACTTAGCTTCAGAATATGTGGTATTAGAATGCGATATCTACATTAGTGACCAACGAAATGTCTTCAATAGAAATCTCAGTTCAGTATGAAACTTTCACGGTTTATTGATGATGTAACGAACACAACGTTACTACTTCTTTTCTGAATTTGTCAGAAGACTAGTTACAGGAATTCAAATTTTGCAGCGTTTCCTTCTGAACGGATAGTGCGAAGCAACACTTCATCCATATATGTGGAAGGGTTGAAATTCATTTTTTTAGTTTTGAATATAAGTGTTCAAACATACCAAACTAATAGACAAGCCAATCAAAAATAAAGGGAAAGGAATCGAAATGACGTGTCTTTTATTCAGTTATATATTCTATATAACGAACTAAAGGTACATTATACCTTTGGTCCTGTGAAATTTGAGGGAGCACTTATCAAATGAATTTAATAAAAGTTCTAAATAACGTTTACCAAGAAATTAATAATATACTTATGTTTGTCAACTGAAAATAGTTTCGCTAACTGATCAGTAAAAGAAATATTCAGCCGCATCATTTGATCTCTATAATTTCTTGCAGTGGTTATGATCCGGTAGGCAATTCCCGTCAAGAAATTAGAAATGCGCTCACCTACAGATAAGAGGACACGATTTGCAAATATACTTTAAGTTGTAAGCACAAATTAGAAGCTACTCTACTCTTACTCGTAGTTGTGTTCTGCTACATCGTCCATGTAGAAGAAGCATTCGCAGAAGAATGTTTGATCCTAAATTAAATATATTCATGTAATGCATGTTCGCGTTAATTCCACTAATCCATTTCAAGTGCAAATATTTTATCAATACAGGGTCACCCCCAAGAAAACTGTCTATGCAGTTTTTCATAAACGAATCACTTGTAAGAAAAAATCTGAAACGTGCATTATTTATTTACACGAAAGACGTAACATTGTGGTAAACCTTCGGATGTTGTCTCATTTTTTGCGGTAAAGTACCCTGCCGTTTTTTAAAACGATAATACGGATCAAGAGACTCATTATTTGAAAGTTTTTTCGACTCTATTTGCTAAACAATGTTATCCTTCTGGAGTTTCATTGATGACTTTGCGAGAAAATGCGTTTGGAACTGTCAAATAATATATACTGCAAGGATGGAAAATTATAAAACAATTAACGTTATAAGTTTTTGAACCATCATTACATACTAGAAAAAAGCTGCGGGAAACACTGCAACCATATCTATATCAGAGTTCTATTATACGCCAATGCAACCTTGTACAGCATTAAGTCTACTGAGAGATGACAAAGGACATACTTCTACCTTACATGCTGATTTACAAGAGAAAGTTGAGAGTGGCCGAAATGGGTTCGAACTCCTGGTTTCTAGATCCGATATGGCAATTAATAACCACCCATTGGTCTCACGACACAATATTTCCACATCGAACCGTAGAGTCACAGAACAGATCCGTTGGTATTTTCAATTATTGAATCATTAAATTGAGCACTTGTACTCCTTCCAGCTTTCCGCCAGGACGGGATGGAGAAGGAATATCGATATTGCCAAAATTCATTTAAATTCGGTTAACAGAACGATACTAAAATATTTTATCTTTGCAACTTTTCTTATAACTAACATGCAAGTTCCACTTGGGAGAACACAAACATTCATTTTCATTTTAGATATTGTTTAATAATATTTTGGAGAATACGAAGGTTACAAGTAAGTATCAAATTATAATAATAAGAAAATGGCTCTGGTGATAAAAAATTATTTGACAATTCTTTGAGCAAACAGAAGTTGACTACGTAATGTGCGCGCGCAAGAATACTCTCAACAACCCAACATTGCTTTTAGACAATAAAAGGAAAATTATTTATGCAATCGCCTTTAACGTTCAATCTTTAAAATTGCTGGCATTTGTTAAGAATAACAATGATTTCACACGTCTGTCCAGTATTCATTTACCCATGTACAACAGGTCCTTGAAGATCAATACAATCACCAACTTCAGTAGAGTCTCTTGAAGAAAGAAAGGTGGGGAAACGAAGAATAAATGCTGCTCCCTCGACGAGAAATCACAAGATGATATTCCACAAATCACCTTCCTCCGGGACCAAGATATATATATATACTTCACAATGCCACAAGAAAATATTTTGAACATGGCACACCGTCATAATTGGGTGTTACTGTAGAAAACACTAGGCACTTGTGCTTAGGCTAACGCACATTGGAAAGTTGATTAAAATGATTTTCCACTAGACGACATTAACTGGTTTGGCAAGCAAAGAAAATTCAAACACTACGTTTCAGCGTTGAAATAACATGAACTGATAAAATATTCCAGATTAAGTGTTTCACAACTTGCCATGATAATTCCAGCTTATTCTTAACAACTCCGTACACCACATTTTTATCCATCCGCGTGGTTCAAGCGTGTACCTGCTCGTCGCACACAAAGTGTTCAAGCTTTCTTTCAATTTTCGGTTGCAACGAAGCACAGTTTTAAATAACTAGACCAACCGATGTGGAGTTAACACTTCGAAGTCAACAGTGCTTCTGGAGCTCCGGCTCGACCACGAGCAGTAGAGAACCAAGTTTACCCATAGGGAATTGCGAAATGACTCAGATTGATCACGTAATCATCCATAAAGTTCATATGAATTATAAGAACATTAATATAAATCGACCTTATAGGCATTCATAGAGTAACAAAGAGATTGAATACGTCACAGCGCAAACCCTTATATATTACCAAATAAGGTTATTAGAATGACGCGGAAACGAATGTTGATACATAGCCTGGAGTCTAAAAGTCGCAATAGATTTAACATTACATCAGAAACGGGATATTCCCGACTTTCGATACAAAGAGAACTCAGGAAAGCAAAGAAACTTTCAGCAAAATCTATCGACGCCATTACTAAAGTACATGAAAAATCCTTATTATACCTAATTGAAAAAGCACAAAAATAGTTAAATTGTTACGAGAACATTAATTATTAACAACAAAGCATAATTAAAGATATATAATTTCCCATTTCAACCTTTAATTGAAATACGTAGCTAAACAATGAAAGTTTAATACTGATTATTTTCAGTAGGCTGGTTATTCCAGTTTAAAACTTTATATGGATCTTGTTACAACACAACGGAGATGAATATAATCAAGTTTCATTATACTATCGTATCTAATGGCAAGATAGTCAATATCTTTTAATCAAAACCTGGTTAATTTATACAGCTATAAAGGATTCTTCAATGTCCTTGCAAAACATCTGATTCTTGCATGTTGCTGTTTCTTTGTGATAAAACACCCGTGCATTGTTTTTTGACGGCAAATTGTAATTTCGCAATTCGGGTAATAATTTACTGTAGTAAAGATTATTTCCGGAATTTATGCCCTAATATTTATAACTCAGGCCGAGTAGGACAAAGGGAAATGATACGGAAAGGAGCCTTCAGCCAGAGCTAAGTTGAAGGCAACATTCCGGCATTTGTCTGGGATGACAGGGAAACATATGCGAAGCTATCAGGATAAATACACGTAAATAGCTGCTGGTATCAAACTCAAGACCTCCCGAATGCTAAGCTAATACTCTAACAACTGAGATACAATCGGTCGGTAGTGGTAACTTTATGAATAACCTCCACTACACACCATGCAATAAAGAAAGACCGTATGGAAGCGTAACTGTTTCTCATGGAAAATTTGAATAGGCATTAGCAAGTTGCAGTACATTGTTCATGTGTGGTGGTGAATTCTCATGTAATGCGACATCTGGAATTTTTCGGAACACAGATTCCATGGCCCCAAAAGTTGCGTATTTTGCTAACCAGCGTTAAGCACGTGTGCATCTAGGTATCTTTGTGAAACGTTAACTAAATTATTATCTGACCAACGAATTTACAGTTTACACAAGAAAAGGGTATCAATAACGATTTATGATGCTGAAATTACTTAAAAATCAGCTTCTTTGAAAAAAGAGAGTCAAACGACTATCAACATGACTTGTCAGTTGTCCTGGTTATGATTTAATTAAAATAATATTTTACAATTAGATCACCAAATATTAAAAAACTCGCTCAAAGGATCCCGCACAAACCTTATGGAAATTGGATTTCGGTAGTATTGTCTGAAACAATGATATGCTGTAGATCTTGTCGTCCTGAGAAGAAGTCTCTATGGGCACAACCACCAATCACTCACCGTTTGGCCAGTATGAAGCCACTTCGTTCAACACTTGCGAGGATATATTCTTAAGGGGTGGAATGGGTTCTGACGGTAATGATTTTATCCTGATAAAATTTCTGAATGTGCACAACCTGTATATTACCAGGCGTCACTTTTGGCTACTGAGCGACTGTAGATCAGTTAGTAGAGCATTTGTTCGCAGTCTGAAGGTTCGGCCGGGGATGCCATCCGGACTCGGGTTTTATCGAGTTTTCCCAGGTGATGCTACCTATACCCAAATGGCCCTGGCCACTAGCTACCACATACATTTGCTGGGTTGTGTAATCGCTGAAGGACGTCATTCCTCTTATGTAAAAGTTGCAAATCTGCCCAAAGAATAAATGCTAATGTCAATTGTTGCTAATAGCTTGTCGCATCTCTAGTCTCTCGTGTGCAGTGACATCAAGTTAGCACTCGGAAGACAGACGGGTTTAAACCCTACTTCAAACATCTTGACTGATGTTTTCCAGTTCTTTTCACCAACGAATGTCGTGATAGTACTTGAACGATAGCCTTGGTCATTAACGTGCCTGTCTTAGAACTCAGATGATTGTTCGCCTAGGATTATTGGACCTGCATCCATCACAGTCTCCAAAGCAGCCTAGAAATACCAATGAAAAGTCGGTGTAATCATCATACTTACTTTCAACTAATACGATCCTTTGCTAGTCTAATATACACATAGTGTGTGTATGTTTATGTTATGGATTTAAGGCAAACTGGTATCTATCCTTTCGGCCGACATCGGGTAAATATCGAAATATGGAACGACATAAAAAGGGATCTGCCAATCTCGATCGACGTGCATGTGCTACTAGGGACTGCCTATGTCCTCAAAAGGGTCAAAGGGATGCGGAAGGTAGCGGCAGGGCCATTGTAGTATAGGATGCGGAAGGTAGCATTCGCCTGGCGGAAAACACTAGTCCAGATGGCCGGGCCGGGCCGAGCCTCCCGAGTTTGAACAAATTCTCTACCAACTGAGCTACAGTCGCTCGGTAGCCACAACTGATGCCTAGTACAATATAGACTGTGCACATTCAGATATTTTATCAGGATAAAATCATGCCGTCAGAGCCCATTCCAGCTTTTTGGAATAAATCTTCACAAGTGTTTAACGAAGTGGACTCGTAGTGGCCAAACAGCAAGTGGTTGGTGGTTGTTCCCATAGATTTTGTTTCTCAGCATGACAATATTTACAACGCAACACGGTTTTAGGCAATTTTACCAAAATCCCAGAATATTTTTATCTTCCGAGTCTTCAAAAAAGTAGCCTCGCAGTGACCAGTGATTGGTGTTTGTACCCGTGGAGACTTTTCTCAGGATAACAAGATCTACAACATATCACGGTTTCAAGCAATTCCACCGAAATCCAATTTCCATAAGCTTTGTGCGAATTTCTTTATCATCATAATATTTCAGAAGTTCTCTTTCTACGATATGTTGGCTGTTGATACGCTCATAATATTAAATATTGAAAAATAGTACTTCTAATAAAGTTTTAGTTTATAACATTTTATAGTTTCAAACTTTTTTTTGTATAAAATCTTCAATGAAATTTCTGGAAGATAAGTTTTAAATAGAATAGAACGACTTTCAATGGTGCGTTACTTGACCCATGTTGTCATGTAAAAAAATGGAAGGAATTGCGGAAACGTTTCTGTATTAAGAAGGAAACCATGAGCTGGAAAGATTGAGAACTTATACTTTAGATGAAACAATTAAATACATACGAGTCTACTGAGTGTTTAAATTTCTGTTATATAAACATGAAATTGGGAATCTTTGCTAATATCACGGACTTCAAATCGACGTTGGAACCACTCTCCAAAATACTACATTACCTGGCTGTTCTTATAACGTAAACGTTCTTATGACCTTTTTAAAGTTTACATACATGCAAATAACGTCTTAATTCTAGTTCATATTGCGTAGCTCACCTACCATTACTGTTCCACCATCCAAGACGAGCACCTTGTCAGAATCTAAAATAGTATTGAGACGATGAGCCACTGTGATTATTGTACAGCTACGGAATTCTTTCCGAATTGTTTTCTGAATAATCGAATCTGTTCTGTAACAAAATGTTTTCAAATTAAAAGTTTTACAACATTTCACAAAAATAAGAAAAAATACATTAATTTAACAGTACAATGTTACTTAGCAACAACTATTAAATTGATTTACAAGCCATAACAATTATGGAACTCAATATAATCAACAATTGTATTACATAGAAAATTGCGTCCGACGACTGCAGTATATACTGACAATTTATTCATTGTTAACCCATGTTAATAGACTTTTACAATGAATACATATATACAGAAAATGAATGCATACGTACAATGAATACATACTTGATAGATACTAATACATGCAGTACTTTTTCATAAGTATTGGGTGTATTCTGCGGGTGGTAAATAACTGACCTAAATGAGTAAGCTAGCTAGTCATTCTATCTTTATCTTTTTACATCTTATCCTTTTGAAAACGAACATTTTTATTCACTTATCTCTAATCCAGTAATTTTCTAGTTTAATTTAATTTAATTTTATAACTTTCATTAATGAAGTGATACATGTAATTTGTAATGCATTTGATAGCGTAACGCAAATAATATCTAGATTTTTAAAATTATTGCTTTATTGATATTTGTTAATGACACAGAAGCTTCCTGAATGTTATTTAAATTTGTTAAACTTACATGACACGTTAATGTTAAATTTTCAAAATAATATCACTCTACGCAGGATAATTATGTTTGTACAAGTCTTATTCAACTTTGACAAAGAAACCGTTCAAGTTTTATTTAAATATTAATATCAAGTAAAGTTTTAGAAATGAAGCCAGCTAGAGGAAATCAATATCGTTTAAACCAAGGTTGATTGATTTAAATCAAAGTGATTTAAATCGGTTAATTTTTTTAAAAAGAAATGAATGATTTAAATCAAAATTTTTATTTTATAAAAAAGTAGAAAGAAAGTGTAGTAGTTTTGATCATTCTGTAGTTTGAATCATATATAAGCTCGAAATTTACTTTTTAGTTCTTACGTGATGATATACTCTTATGATGTAAACCGAAACCAAAGCGATGGCCCTAGAATTTTAAGAAACTATTTGGTTGGTTCATGTGATATTACTCGTGAAATTTTAGAAGAGAATGTAGGAATCCAATTCACATTAAAATTTACTATTTGTATTACAAATATGTTAATTTTTGTAGTACATATGAAAACTAATAAACAGGTATCAGAAAATCCAGTTTTTGTTTAGTTTCGCAACATTACTTACTTTGTGTATTTGTATCAAATTATTTGATTTCTTCACAAATTGCTCAAAAGCAATTTATACTCAAAGGAGGAATAAAGTTTACCTTATGATGAAGGGCGAAATGTAAAGCAGTATATCCGATATTTATTTGACTGCATTATATGTAAACCTCTCACTGAATTGAATTTTTATCTACGAACTTTAGACAACTTTGGATCAGAACGAATGGATGATGATGAGAGAATTGGTGGAATGAAGAAAGTGGGAGGAAACGAAAGATCACTGAGAAAACCCACGCACACGGTTTTTGTTCCCCACAAACCCACATGGCACAAGCCTGGATCGAATAGGGGACCCCACGGATCAAAGGTGAGCGCTCTACCACTGAGCGATCGTGGCTTCAAAATAGCTCTCATATTTTATGAAAAGTTGTTATAAAGTGTTCCCAAATTGATAATACAATTTTGAGGGAAATTAGGATTTCGTTAGGAAGATATAGATTGGAGGAAAGAGCCAATTACGATTATAAAATTTGCAATTGATTAGGAAGAAAGCAACACACAGACATCATTTTAGAAGGAAAGTTGATATGTAGAAATGTTGTAAGTTGTTTCTTTTTTGAACTTAATTACGGCTTACGCCACTGTGAAAACACTCATCGTATATCGACGAATTAACGTAGAAGTTTCCTACACGTTTAGAACCTTGCTTTATAAAATATACCATAAGTAACGCTTATCTTCCTTCCTTTTTAAAATTAATACAAGTAGTTGTAATTGCCTATTTTCCATGGCTATCTTTCGTAGCGAACACCACATATTTGTTAATTTTACTTTAGTTTTTACTTTAAGGTATTTGAAAAGGAAAAACTAATTTGGTAGCTTTTTGAGGATTTGGTTTGAATGAATGAATCGAGAGTCTCATACTTTTTAATTTTTGAATCTCAAGTTATTTACGTGAGCAGATTCACAAGAAATATATTCTGATCGGTCACACAGATATGTACAATTGTACATACTTGACGTGGGAATATTAAGCTGGATCAAATTCTTTTAATTTGCCACTTTTAGAACGTACAATTTTTAAAGTATATATCAATGTTTCAAAAAATAAATGTGATGACTACAGTTACTAAATTATTTCGCAATTCAGAAGTTTCGTATGAATTATCATGATTGGCTCAGAAATAATGGAGCAAGAACAATAGCCACTTTAGATTCCAATCAGAAACACTTACTATAAAAATTTAATGACATGGGCAAATATATTAATCAATTTCCAAGTGTCAAGAAGTCTTTCATGTCTAGTTAGTCGTAATAGAAAAATGTTTGGATTTGCAATTTTCACCCATCAACACACAACTGCGGATATCTATAAACAATAATGATTAAAACGAGGGTGATTGATCGTAAGTCTGAAATTCATTTCAACCTGGCAACAAAATGCAGTTGTTTGCTACTAATAACGAACAGTTTTAGCTTTCACAGTATTCTCTCTCTTGCACCAGTTCAACGAAATTCAAGAAGAAATTGATCACTCCTACATAATATTCGGCTTGTTTTAAATATGTTGCTTCTGATGCAAAACAGCAACACTACAGGCTGATCTGTTAGAATATATAGTCACTGAATGTTTCTTCTGCTTGCTACATGAGGAGTTTACTTACAGAACAAAATAAACTTAATTGATTTCTACAACACCATTGTTCCTTTCGTACGTTGATATGCATCAAAATAGTTAATGAAACTGAAATTTATAGAAAATTCTAACATTACCTAGATTCATAAGTGGCGATTGCCACTCTGAATTGAGGGGGGGGGGAACTTAGCCTTTGAATATTTTTATCAATTTTAAGTATGTTTGATGTACATTATAGTCACGTTTTCAACAGTTGGGTTGCATACATCGCAGGATATTCTAGTACACCATTTATAATAAATAGGGCTCCGGACAATTTTTTAATTAAATATTTCTCTAAATTAATGAAATGTATATATATGGGCGAACTAAGTGATTGCGATCAGTTATAAGCCTGTATGTTCTTTACATATTTTATATATTTAAATACATATTTTAATGGATTTATATTTTACCAATTATTTAAATGTTCAATTATTTTTGCGTAACTGTATTCAATTTAAAGTATTACTGACTGAATTTAAAGATTTTCATATTTTTTTTGTATTTTATACCTTTACACTTCAGCATATATTTTACAAATTTCTATTTAATTTTAATTTACAAATAAATTATCGCCTTTACAATTTTAAGACTGTAATTGTTTATCAAAATTCAAATTGATGAAGATAACATCGTGTCACGCAAAAAGAAGTTTATCGCCTCATAAAACTGGTCTAACTGACAGTTGACATTCCTTTCTATTCAGTGTTGTACACTGTAATGCCAAGAAGAGGTAAAGGAGCGGTAAAGTGCTCGCCTTTTTGTCTGGAAGGCCTGGGTTCCATTGGCGGTACCGATCGATTTCACACTAGGGAAAAATCATTCCCCTAGTTATGATTGTTAATACCCATTGTAAAATGGCTGAAATTAGACTGCATCTGGAAATTGTTAAATAAATAAATAAAAAAATATATGGTTGGATCTAGAAGTAACAGTTCATTATTTTTTTCAAGTTTTCATGTAACGTATATGTATACACAATAAAACATTATTTTCAATATGTTTTAAAACTATAAAATTTGATAGTTTTTCTAAGCTAAAAGCATATGGATGTAAACAGTTAGTTGCATTGTTGTTTGTATAACACCAAATATAGCCCGCAGATCAATATTTCCTGGGCAATTAGTAGTTTTTATTTTGTTTTCATTTCAATGACATATTTTAATATTTTAAAAACATGTTTTTATTTTTCTTTAACACAAAAACATATTTTGATCATTTAAACACATAAATATCCTGGTCCTAATTCATTAACTTATGTTTTGTTTATTATTCTGTTTTATTGTCAAATAAACAACATTAACTCAAAGTAGATAACTACTAAAACTTAATACATAGGAAAACAAGATTCGATGACAAGAAATAAATACAATTGTGAACGGGGGCTGTTCGCAATTACGGTATACGTTTAATAAGAAAGGGGGTATACAAAAATATTAAGTATAATGATATTTCAACATAAATAAATAAATACACAGAATTATGTATTATGTAATTGCATTGAAGACAATACTTGCCAATAATATGTTTCTTTACACATATAGTAACATGTTAAAAAATGACGGCGATAAGTCGGTTACTGCAGTGACCGGGTATTGATGAATGACCAGTGTTCTTTCACTGAGCAATTTCCTGAACGATCGACTTGTCTACGTATTTTATATTTTTCTGACCTCAGCTGAACCATTCAATCACTGCTGAATTGCTTATATACAATGCCAAGGACTCCCCTCCCCGTGGAAGATTTTAATTGAGAAATCTTTATGAAATTCCAGAATATCCAATATGCAAGAGAAATTAGTTTTCGTGGCGACAGTTCAATGGTAAAACACTGCTGTCTGCAACAAGAGGACCTGGCTTCGATTGTAGGTCGTTGCATTCTGCTTTTTTTCTTTCTGCATTTTTCGTAACCAGTAGTTTGTTTTACAAAATCTGTATGGAAATAGCATGTGAATGCTCAGCTTATAACATGGCACCAGACACATAGAGGGGTTTCCTCAGTCACACCAGGCAAATGCTGGGATAGTACCTTTCAACTAGGTACTGGCCGACTCTTCGCCACATTTCTTACCCTACCCTATCCTAAACTGAGCCAAATATGCGTAAAGGACATAAATTAGAATTCACATTCAACAAATGGCCTGTAGCAAATGTAAATTTTCTCAGTTACACATTTTGTGATAGTTCTCAATTTATAGAATTATGAAACTACTTGAACTAAAGACGCATGAAAAAAATACTTTTGTAACATTTCATAATAATCTAGAAAATAAGGAACACTAATGACGCACTCTTAATAAATTCACTTTTTTTATAGTATGGTCAGTGTGCGACTAATTGCTCGGGAATGAGAAAGCAATTCTTCCTGTTACGCTTTTCAGTACGTAATTTCTGTATGCTATTTTCAGTAGTCAATTGCTCGAGAAAAAGTGGGAGAGCAACTGCCCCATTCACTCCTCCCCAAATCGCCGCGCATGCCTAGATTATCAGAATCAACAACTTTGTTGTCGAAACAAAAATATTTCACAATAACTACAGTTAGTATCATTGCTGTTACAAGATAATTATTACCAACGTTATTGTGTTAAACAATTAGTTATGTCCTTTAATGTGAACGAGATTGATGTGAAACGGCAGAAGACAGGCCTAATGATCCCAAAAGTGGATCACACAGACAAATAGGGTCGCCAGGAGCCTAGAGTACCCACGCAACGCATCTAACCTAACCTCTAGCTCCAAACATTTTCTACACCCCAGACGAGCGGCGCAGAAATGCCTTCCAGATTTAAGAATATCTGGGAAAGAGGATTCCAGATCCTTGTGATCACTGTAAAAAAAAATAATTTAGATCGAGGGAGGAAATACCGGTAAGGCGACACCTCCAATCTTTTAATTAGATCGTCAGTTCATACTCTGAAGTACCAGCTGGTTCAAATTAGCGACAGATTAAGAAAGAAAAACGCAAATCTTTACTTGGGAAATAATCTTACACAAAACGACTCATATGTGACTCATACGGTGTCTTTACTCACTTCGAAGTCTACAGGGTGGCAAAAGACCATGTCTTACCTTTACCTTAGTAGGGCCCACACCTGTAGTCTGGAATCGCAATTCCTGAAATAAAGACGAACGAACACAACGAATGACGGTCGCAACTCAGTCCAAACGTAGTGTCATAACGCAAAACGCAAATAATATATATTAACACAAATCACATGCTGGAGTCACTTCATATTTCAATGCAGAATTAACCAGAAATTCAAAATATAGTTCCTTTCCCAAGTCATCACTTCTCAGCTGGCGAAAGAATCCTACCACTGGTCTACAGATTTATGAACCGATCTAATCTAATTAAAATAACATCACTTAAAACGATAGGTTTACCGAAACACAGAAATAATGAGTATCAATTGCTGTCAACTTCACGTAACAATTCATAGCTAATTTCCAATAGATATCAAGTTAAACATTAAATAACTCACTGCACATTTTAAATATACGAGGATTATGAACTAATGCCTTATATCGTACCTGGTTAACTGAGAGGTTTCTACACTACGTTCACTGAACATAAACTCAAGATTGTTTTCGAAGAAATATAAAAATTTCATAATTTCAATTTATTGCTTTGACTTTACATATTTCGCGCTTTCGGCTATGATAATTTTATCAGAATCTGAACAGAATTACTGTTGCATTGTAAAACAAACAAATTTGAATCGCTGGTATACATGAATTAAGCCGAACTGAAAGTTATGTAGTCACACGTAAATGTCCATAATTTCTGTAATTATTAACAAATTTCGTTGATGTTTTCACAAATTAATTCCGAAATATTGTTGTACAATTTGGAAAAGTTTGAGTACAGTATCACTTACACGAAAGAAGTTCTAGTCCAAAATGCATGATAATTAAAGAATCACTTTAAGCTTAATAATTTTGTGACGTCATTACAGACGATCACTACGTTATACAAAAGACGTTCTGAATAAATTTTGAAAATACAAAATATTGTTATAAAATATGATTTTTCATTGGAGAATAGTGGCTGGAGTTGAAACCAAAAATTATCGAACCATGTTGAATAAATTATAATTTACTATTAGCATTAAAGCGGTACGCAAAAATAATCGAGCAGACAGGTTGCTAATTTGATCAAGTATGGAAAATATGTGGTAGCTGCCAAACATGGCTAACCGGGAATTTCGAATAGATATGGAAAACGGGAGACGAGAAATTGGCATATGATTATTGAAACCTAACGGACCGATATTTATAATGCAAGAATTCGGTCAATAGCGGCCCCATACTAAAATTTAGAACATATTAAACATACTGATAAATAATCTTAAAACAAAATAAATAATTTAACACGGTGAAAATTTCGAAATGATGACGAAAAAGTCCTGATAGCACTTGTATCGGTTTTTATTCTTCTTAATATGATTTAAAGTAATTTTCCGGAACGGACGAAATCAATCGAAATATCATCAAAAATTACGCTAAATTTAGTGTTTACATCTACCTTTCGTAGACAGGGCTTAGGAAGTACAGGTGATGGAAAGCCCATGCATCTGGTCGCTTCGGTTTAAAAATTGGAACTAAACTAACATGGCGTGGGAGAGCAGTTCTCCCAGCAAACGGAGAAGAAGGCTGATTCACACCAATCAGCAAAAAACAAGTCACGAAGCATTGACTAGGGCCAATCAAAACCAAGCGTTAGATCCAAGTCATTGCTGCGTGACTAACGAAAACCTGGATGGATAACGATAAAAATCCAAAGAAAAATCCAAGCGGAAAACGCTCAAAGAGTCTAAAACCAACCAAAGAGAATGAGCTAAAGAGAACACACTGAAAGAAAACAAAACGGAGACTAAGAAAATAAAAGGGGAGAAAAATAAAAATAAAAATGGAACAGCAACTAGGCTGTTACAGATGTACTGACGAAAATAAGAGTAAAAAAAGTAAATACTTCGAGAAGTTGATTAGAGAATATGATATGGGAAAGTAGTAATCTTAATTTCAAGGTAAGGATGTAACGATTTGTAACTGAAGAAAACTGTTCAACTCATTATGTTTACTTATATATAATGTATTTTGTGAAGAGCAACAAAACATATTACTTTCACAATTTATACTTTTATTAATTTGTCAATGATTACAAAGATTTTCTTCTTTTTGTTTTCAATATTAATTACTAACAATTCCAGCTAAAGTGGTCAAGGTTCCCGAAGTGCGCTAAGAATTAACTTACGATATCTCAATATTGTAATTGATACTACTACTACCAAAGTACGCCATGTGATATCTCAATACAGTTTACACACAGACTGTGTGTATGATAACATGTCGAGAAAACATGTACTGGTACTCATTCTGAATTTGCTGGATATTAAACTTGAGTACCCAGATTCTTGTGAAGTACTTTTGCACAAAAATACCAACTTCTATGAATACAAACAGTTCTGAAAATTTTTGATATGAGAGTAATGTCTGAAATATTTAGGTCATAGTTCTTATCTATGATATGCAACAAAGTCCTACAGTTCAAAATCTTAACGTTTTGGATTTCTTTTAATGTAAAAACCGGTAGAAATGAGCTGGTGGAGATGAGACACAAGTAATCAGTAATCCACTAAGTACACATAAATTTATCGTGTCTACGAAAGTAGTGGCAACAATAGTTTACTATAGGAACATTTAGGTCAACTTTAAGTGGGATCAGCGATAACTGTTTTGTACATTCTTCAGTAATATTACGCTAACGTCTGATTCTAAATTTCTGTAGTCACATTATACCTAAGTAAATATCATAGATAAATTTTCCTAAAAAATGAATAAAGATGATAAATTGATATTACTTACATGTAATCCACACTAGCTGTAGGTTCATCGAGAACCAGAATAATATTTTCTCTTAAGATGGCTCTGGCAAGACACAGAAGTTGTCTGTATCCTACGCTGAAATTAGTTCCTCCTTCAGACACCAGTGAGTATAGTCCCTGCGGGATTTTAGACACATAGGTTCGTAGTTCAACCTACAATAGAATATTGATAAAAAGCTAGAGGAAAAGAGCTTAAGAAATGTAGACTATTAGGAATGCGTTAAGAATAAGAATACTGAAGTTCCGCATCAACTTTCGCTATCTATTAACAACTTCATTCAATGAGGCTTTCAGAATGACGTAGTTCCTTCAAAGTTGAAATTTATACCTAATCGCAGTTATTAGTTCAAATAATTATAATTTGTCAAGCATAATTTCGATAATAGAATGCGCTACACAATGATTGATTTTACGTTTCTTTTTCACAGTTTATACCTATTCTTTTAACCTCAGCATAAGTAACCACTCAACTTTATTTTAATATTAAAAATAAGAATAAAGTGCAGTTGCTGGGGTGTGATGCTAAACAAGATGTAATTATGAAGTTAAGAAAAATATGTTTTAAACTTATATGTGCTGCGACTAACTGGAATACGAAATACAGTACTGATAAAAGGCACTACCAAGAAGCCAGAAATCTATAGGGATACCTCGCACGAGAATTCTCGACATAAAAATCAAGTAAGTTTCATACAATAACCATTATTAATTGTTAGAAATTACACAATACAACTGAGTGGCCCAGTGGAATAAAGGGCACATGCCACAAAACATTATTTTTACAGGCAAAACATTTTCATGAAAGTGCTTGTTCTGGTAAAATATTATTCTAAAACTTTATATCTATAGCATTCCCAGCAATTAGAAGGTCCTTCTGAACTGCATCAAACCCTAGCTACATGAAGGTATTAAATAGTATTATTATTGCATGTTTTATAAAACGCATGAAAAAATTACTTTTGTAACACTATGACTTAAGCCCGTCCCAACAGTGGGAAGAGGGACATGCTACATCCCAATGAAAACCGACCTTTTACTTCAAATAGACAGTTTTTTCATCTAGTTTCTCCTCCTGTAATAACTGTGCCTCGAGAGTAGACACTAGATGACATAAGCGGTCTCTCTGAAGTAACTGGTCAGTCTTTATTCGGATATGGCATGTGCCCATTTTCCACTGAAACCCTCATTTCAGGACATAAGTCTGTTGAAAACATTATTTTAATCCAACTCGGCATCAATATATTGTTTCCTGTTCATTAATTGTGAAACTGTCACTTCTCAAGTATATAGGTGAGATGAACTGTAACAGTCTGAATACCATTGTGCTTGGCAGCTTTGATTTTTCATACCCGTTGATGCTTCAATGGCAAAGGTACACTACGAAGGTTTGGGCGATGGCCACGCTGTTTTTGCAGGATTAATTTAAGAGGCACCTCCATGCCATTGAGAAAGTATTCGATGTAAATAATGTGCTCACCCTTAGTAACCCTGGCTTGATTCCACTGGAGCTTGTGGCATATGCCCTTTTTCACTAGAAAAGTGTGTCTTCTTTGGGAATGGTTTATTTCCATTTATTTTAGTACAGAAATGGCACCTTCGACAGGCACAGCCAGTAGAGGAGGAGACGCTAGATGGCATAAGGTGTCTCTCTGAAGTAAAAAGTAAGTTTTCATTGGTGTGGTATGTGCTCCTTTTCCACAGCACCATTCAATTTTTAGTAAATTTAGCATAATTACATGTAAAAATGCGTATTTGCAGTGTATTCAGTGTATAAAGAAAAATTAAATTTTTGTCTACACGCAGGGTATGAGTATAATTAGGAAATGGCAAAAGGTCTTATCAACTATGTAACTACCTAAAGTTACTTTATTGTGGGATCCAACGTTGTGTGAATGAAAAATGGTATTAGGCATGTAACGGACGATGCTATGCTGTTAAGCTTTATCCCAAAAATGACACTCTATTTTACGACCACCCTGTAGATATGGAAGTTGCTAATTCTATATTTGACTTCTCAAGGTCTCTGTAAGGTGTTCCTCAGCTATCGTAGATTATTTAATCTTGCTTACTTGAAACTAGAGCCAAAGCTTCAAGCTTATATAGCCCTTACTCAGACTAACGTCCTCGAGAATCAAAGGTACGAAAGTCTTATAGCAATAGCTAATGTTACTTACTTTAGAATAAAAAGTGAGATTAAGATTTATTAATAACTTCTTTATTTAGGAATGTCCTCGAAAATCAAAGGTACGAACCTATCAATGTGAGTCCGGTAGACGAACTACAGGTGAACTGAAGACATACAATGCATACAATGCCAACCACAAAACAAATATATGGATGTTCATTACAACTCAATAGGCTAACTACATACATAAAATAAATAGACTCATTCGCGGATATACTGTCTCTAAAATTGTGAGTTGTACAAAAGCCATGTGCACAAGCTTCATAAATTGCATAATAATCTGCGTTAAATTTACACTGCTATACAATATCACTAATAAGTTTTGAACTATAAGAGATATCGACTTCAAACTTTTAGTGTTCATACGAGGGTATACATATTAATAGTTATGAACGTGTATGTGGTCGAACATACGAACACACGCAATTACAACCATAATGTCTTAAATGAACCATGTATCGCTAAGTGAGTCAGATTAATAGAAGGTTTCAGTACTACCAATGTCAAACAACTTACGAAAGAATAGTAAAGTTTAGTGTTTTAAGTTAATGTTAAATCTGTGACAATACTTCGTGGGAGTCTTGTTAATTCTTATCATCTACTGATAGCTTACACAGACGACTTGAAAGAACGACTTTTTCCCAATTTCTCTGTTAGGATAACTCATAAGTTCCGGTCTACCATTTAGATCAACTCCCAGTCTGTAACTTATTCATACTTGAGTCTAAGCCACAAACAGACCGAACTGGATGTTTTATTGTAAAAACACTCTATGGCACATGCTCTATCAGATATCGCAGGAAGATATCGCAACTACAAGAAAGGTTTTCGATGCGTTGAATTTCTCCCTTTGGGGAAGAAAAGTCTAAGCGGTAGTCATGATGGCGGAGTGTAGTAGACAGATGATTTCACAGCAAAACGAGTAGAAAAAGAACACTTCATTCGCAGGGAAGGATAACATTTGTAAGGCGTTGAAGGATGCTGGGAAGGCATTAATTAATTAATTGATCCAGCCGAATTAATTAAAGCGGGAGGTACAGCACTAATCAAGGAACTATATAAATTGCTAAGAGCTGTATGGAGAAGGAGGATTTTTCAAATAAATGGAAAACCTCAATAATAGTTTCGATTTACGAAAAAGGCGATAAATCGGCCTGTAATAATTACCGCGGAATATCGTTACTCTGAACGTGTTACAAAGTATTGAGTAATATACTGCTAACACACCTAAGTGTATACGTAGATGAAATTATTTGAGATCATCAATGTGGATTTAGAAAATATAGAACCACGTTGGACCACTTCTTCGCCTTGAGACAAATCTTAGAGAAGAAATTGGAATTCAATGAGACTGTTCATCAGCTATTCATTGATTTTCAAAAAAACACGATTCTATCAAAAAGGAAAAGTTATACAGTAAGTATCCTGGCACGATTTGGAATTACAAATAAAAAAAACAAACTTGTTCAACTTGTTAGGATGTGTCTCAACGATTCTATAAGCAGAGTACGGATAGGTAATAACATGTCAGTTTTGAGATTTGCAGCAGAAAGCAATAAGGTAGTGCCTAATCACCACGACTGTTTAACTTTTCGTTAGAATATGTGATTCCAAAAAGAAGAGTTCAAAAAGGGACTAACATTGAATGGCTTAAACCAACTACTTTTATACGCGGATAAAGTAGTTAACAGGATGATATAGATGCAATACAAAGTAACACCGAAGTCTTAATAGGAGCATGCCCTGAAATAGGTCTAAAGATAAGCGCAGAGAAAACTAAATACATGATAACAAGCTGAAACAAATGGAATGAAGGAAAAGATACGTAACAATTAAGAATGAGAACATACAGAAAGTAAACAAATTTAAATACTTGGGAGCATATGTAACAAGCAAAAACGAGGTCCCGGGAAAAGTCCCATAGTATCGGGCAACTCATGTTTATATTCAATCCAGAAACTCCTTCCTTATATGTCGAGTAATATCAAGGAAGCTGAAACTGAAAATATACAGAACTGTTATTTTGCCGGTAATTCTTTACAGTCACCAAAGTAGGAGTACGACCGTAGCAGATGAACATAAATTACGTGCGTTTGAAAATAAGGTTTTAAGAAAGATATACTGGTCGAAATGGGATGAGATGATTGGGGAATGGAGGAGACTGCCTAATGAAGAACTCCATGGACTATACCACTCACTCGATATTGTAATGAAATCGTGACGACTAAGGTGGGCAGGGGAAAACGAAGATAATTTTCAATCTTGGTTTGTAAGCCCGTGGGAAAAAGACTGTTGGAAAGACCTAGATGCCGTTGGGAGGACAATATTAGAAAGAATCTTTGAGAGGTAGGTGTTCGTGATGAAAACTGGCTGATGTTGCCCAGGATAGAATCCTATGGCGAACATTTGTTTCTACGGCGATGAAATTGAGAGTTCCGTCAAACAGAGTAAATAATTAAGTAACTAAGATATTGCAAAGTATTTTTGAAGACATCTAAGGCCCAGACCGGAATAGGGGAGAGGAAAATATGCGGGAAGGTGTCAGTCAGGGTCGAAGTTGAAAGTGCCATCCCGACATTTGCCTGGTGTGACTGAAGAAAGACCCTGAAAAAACCTCAGTCAGGATGGTATTCCTGATAGAAATAAAGAAAGAAATCTGCTTATAGGAAGGCTGAGTAGATTGATGACTGAAAACAACTTGTGGCAACATTTCACTCGATATAGGGAAACGCTTTTCTTTCAAATTAGAATCAACGGCACAAAGATTAAAAATGTTTCCCTTATAATGTTTTCAACAGATAGAGATATCACGTAATTGGGAATACAGTATAACAGCCGTAATTCAGTTCTGAATCCGACATTGTATGAAAGAAGGTGAATAGCACAAAATTGAAATGTCCTGGAAGTTACCAGAAATGTCCATAAGAAGGTCGAAGATAATAAAAAAACGAGCAGTAACAAAAAACATTATTAAGGACATAGAAACGTCGTTAACTAATTTAATGTCAAACGTCTATAAAATATTTTTCTCTGTTTTATAAATATAAAATTCTTACCTTCCCTAATGCATTCCATATTTTATAGTCAGTGTACTCGTTAAAAGGGTCCAAATTCATGCGCAAGGTTCCGCTGAACAGTACAGGATCTTGTGGAATCATAGAGATGTTTCTTCGTAAATATGTCAAATGCAAAGTTTTAATATCTATGTTGTCTATGAATATATCACCTTCTGGTTCTGTCATTCTAAACAAAGCCATAATTAAGGATGTTTTTCCTGCTCCAGTTCGGCCAACAACTCCAATCTATTACACATACAAGCAGACAGTTTAATTGCTATACTAATATATTTTAATAGCAATAATATTATATTGATAATATTATTAATTGATTGATTGAATTAATTAATAATAATTGATTGAATTGTTATTATTGTGCTAAACCAACTAAAACTATATGCTTCTAAGAAGAGAAATTTAAATGGATGCATTATATTGCAATAGATTCAATTACAATATTTGAATTTTTTTTAGTTTCTAGACAGCATTTTGTCTTCTCAATACAAGAGATATTAGAACTTTAAAATGGTAGTGAATTGCCAAATTAAACAATTATGTGGCATGCACAATAAAGCACATATGGTCTACATTCAATTTTAAGAGATTAAACTTCACTTTAGGTGGTAGAAACAAATCTTCGAATAAGGAAACATCTCTTTCAATAAAATGAAAGATGTAAAGAACAAATACTTTTCTCCAAAATATCAGAAGAGAGATGATGCTATAAGCTCAATGAAATTAATAAAAAACACGAAAGTTAAAGTGCTTTTGTTTCAAGTGGATTTAAAAATAGAATGGAATCAGAATGTAATATTTTGTAAGTAAATATAAGGAATTATGGAGATTAAAATTAAACTAAGATGATAAAGAAGAGAAAAGAAGGAAGAGAAATGATTGGAGGTGAAGAGAAGTGGTATGACATAGAAAGTGTTGGAAGAGCGTCAGAGAGGATCAAGAGGATCCTACAGAAAGAAGGAATCTAAACATACAGGAAAAGAGGTGTGAAGATAATTGATAGGGCTAGAGAGAGAGAGAGAGAGAGAGAGAGAGAGAGAGAGAGAGAGAAGATTAACAATAAGTAGAAAGGGATATAATATAAGATGAACTGTAAAGATTGCTAGATGGTGTATATATAAAGGCGAGATCAAGAACAAGATGAAAGAACGACTAATGCTGTATACAAACATGTTATGGACATGGGACACATGGTAGACAGAGAGTGCAGATACATTGGAACTGGAAAGCAGAAAATTTGTTATTAAAAGGAAAGAAGCTAAGATGATCAAGAAAGTAGGACGTAGAACAGTGGTTCAACCATTAAAAAGCAATAAGGAGGAGTGAAGAGAGGAAAGAAGAAAAGATGGAACAAAGAACATAGAGGGAAAGTTATAGTGGTTGCAGAGTTGGATGAATTAGTTTAATTGTGCTGTATGAGTTCCTTAATGCTGATTGGCAGTGGCAGTCATTGGCTAGTGGTTATACTGATTGGAACTGGTTATGCATCTTAAGGAAGTAAGTTTTGAAATGTTTAAATATTTGTATTTTGGGTGTATTTTGATTGACAAATGGAAGGGGCTATTTTTTGAAGTTATAGAATGAACTAGAGAGACAGGAAGTGAAATTTAATGAGAAGTTGCTCGTGCTTGTCGTATGAGTAATAGAGCTGTTTTTAACGAGGTGGTCATTTGGGGTGAGTTGGATTGGCTTTTGATTCACAGGTGAAAACGGTGTTTTTTCCGACTTGAGTAAAAGAGCATCGGATCATAATAGTAAACACGGTCGTAATTGTAATATGCCAAATTATACTTTTTTCTTCACTTTTCCTGTCAAAAACATTCTTATATTATCATATATATTATAATAAGTATGACAGGAACAATTATTGGAGGTTAGGAAGGTCAGATTCGTTTATTTTCTTTTTATTATCCCCAATAGGACGCTGCCATTTTAAACGTTGTCTGATGATCGTTTTTACTATTATAATCGGCGTGTGAGAGACAGGAATGAAATGAGATACTATTTGTAATGAGATGAGAAACGTGATTGGTGGATAGGATGATCTCCTTGGATATTTATCTAGATGGTCAGTAAATGGTGTATCAGATAATTTTGTCTTACCTTAATTTCAGAACAATCTTTTGCACCCTTTTTATTCTACAACCATCTTTTTTGTGTGTTCTAGCCGGCGACCAAGTGATTTTCTTATTCATAATAAGCGTTTACATATCACAATGAATAAAATACCCTCCTATACAGCTACAAACACACATTGAAAATATATGATATTGACGATAAGGATCGGTATAAAACATCTGACATAAAAGAAAGTCTATCTGCTCACTAGTTATCAGATCCTAACCATGTGTTTTTCTCTAGTAATGGAAGTTTTTCTTTCAATTGCTAACAAAACTCGAAATGTAAGAAACAAACGTCTTTGGTAGTTAAGAAAGTAGAAGGAAGCATCACAGTTTCTTAGCTCTTCTGATTCTTTTGGACTTTACTGGCGTTTCAAAAAATATGCCATTCATAGGTTTCTTATGACGTGAAAGTTAATGTTATGATATCTAGTCGAAAAGACTATCTTCTTCCCTCTGTCTCTTCACACATTACACATCATAATAATACGCTAATCACGTCTAACCTTTTAGTTTCATTATGTTAGATATTGAGTATTGCTCCTAAAATTCAACAAGCAAGAGAAAAAGCATTGAATACACAATTATGGGTAAACGAAACATATCAAAGAAATATTCATACCTTTTCACCTGGATTAATACTGAAAGAAACATTCTTCAATACAGGAGATTTACGGCCGTCGTATGTAAGACTCACGTGGTTAAATTTTACAGCTCCTTTGTTTGGCCATTGTGGAGCAACTTGGTCTGCAGAAAGGCAAACGTATTAATGTAAAATTGTTTAAATAACCTTGCGTTTTCACCAAAGTACTTCCAGGAGAAGAACATTAAAATGTTAGAAGTTGTAGCTTGATACAATTACCCCTCTCAGAACATTCTTTCTTTCATTTTGTAAACATAAACTTTCCGTTTCCCTGACAACTTTCATGTATTGGTAGAACATAGATGAAAATATAGATTATTTTCATCAACAAAGAAACTAATGTTTAACAGAAATAATGGGACGATCTAATTATTGCGGCCTAGAATTTGCATTGCTTCGTGACAACGATAATTAATAATGTTTAGTTAGACCGAAGAACAACGTATAAAAGCTACCTTTATCCTAAAAGGAAAAATATTTGGTGTTAACAGGATTACTTGTTGGCTGACCTGCATTCGTTGCAGAGAACGACCCCACGAATTCAACATTGATTTGTAGAGACCCTGCTTCCACTAGAGCAAATTTTATTTTTACTTATCACTATTGATCCCTTACATAGTCATAATACACTATACCTGAAGAATGCGGTGGCGAGTTATTACGCCATAATCTACAATAATTTATACACTGCTAGCGTTCTTCATGACATAAGAGAACCCTTGTAGCTGTTTTCAAGTTTGTATATTGAATTCTGATGAATGTTCTAAACGAGCTTGTAATCTTCTAAGGACGAGATCTACAGTTTTCGTAAAGTGGTATCTGCCATACTCCGTTCAATAGACCCTGATAGGAACTGAAACAACCACGCGCACCAGGACAAACAGGTAAGATCTGAAATTTTCCAGTGATTAACTTGGATCACACTGATTTTAAATCATTGATATGGAAAACATCGAACTAATTGGATGACTCCCATAATAGGTTTAGTTAAAGGCAATACAACTATAAATTAATTCTTAGTTCAACAAGTAATCACTTCATTCTGTACAAGGATGTATTTTTAGATCAGCCAAGAGGCTAATTTAAAAACCTTTCAGTGTGCTAAGTATCACTACCCTCCTAATGGGGATAATACCTTGGCCTTCTGTTGTGACAGGTGATTCGTCTGCGAAAAGAACTAATCAGATTCGAGAAATAACTTATCTACAGCTTAGGTGTTTATATTTATATGAGACACAGAAAACAGAAGAAACTGAAGCATCTAATTGAATTCAGTCAAATATTGTACATTTGTTAGAAGATAGAATGGAACGTACACAGAATTAGGAAATAAGTTCGATTTGATACGACAAAATACTGAAGCACAAAGAAAGCATATTATGAGAAGCACTCACTTAAACTTGAGTTGACAACTCATTTCAAATGTAAGAAACAAATTTGAACTCTAATGGGACTGTAGTCTCTGGAGTGCTGGGAAATCAAACCAAATCTTGGTTGTTGCTCTTCCACTTTCCACTTTACTTTTCAATGACCAACACCTGTGCGTGTTACGTACACTTCAAACCTCATCTCTTCTGAACAGCAAATGCTTTGCATAAGCACCGAGGAAGCGGTAGGGGGTTCGAATTTGAATTGAATTTATTTTAAGGCCTTTAAGGAAACTTTGGCTCAGGCCAAGTAGAGGCTCGAGTCTTCACTCTTACCAAAAGAATGTCAAAATGGTATTTGCAATAGACCTGTACTTTTTCTATTCTTTCTTCCATCGCTATAGTAAGTACAATTTGCGATAATCTGAAGCATTAAGCTACTGGAAAGACAAGCACATAACGTTTGGAATTTCGATCGGCGCATTTGACTAAGGAAAAAGTCAAAGGGCTCCACCGACTCCGTAGATATATCAAGTGAGCGAATTTTTTGGAATTCTTGCAAAAATATTTGAAATTCTGCAGCATACTTGTGTTAGTAAAGCCAATGTAGTTCTTCATGCTTCTCAATTCAGACATCACCTTCCGCACAAAAATGTCTATTTCTCCCTTGAATATAACCAGGAAACTTTTATTCCGTACAACGCGATAACCGTTGCCTTCCTACTGATTAGAATCATCTTTTCAGCAATTTCTTAAAGCTCAAAATTATTTTGTAAATGTTAAAGAAATGAAGGAATTCTAAGAATAAACTAAACTACTTCTAAAAGTAACTTGCCGATTTGTTTTACAAATGAGACTTCTTGTTCAATTTTCGTGTATTCTAGTAACCTCTCCACAGACGCCATAAGGTTATCAGCTTCAACATAGGTACCAGTTGTCATGTCAGTAAGGAATGTCATTCCCAGTGCTAATGAAATGGCTAATCCAACCTGTCCTCCGGAAGCCCCTACGATAGAGGATGTACATAGATTTTGAGAACACATTAAATATTTTTTTTTTAAATTTAGTAAGAAGGTAGACCTAACGTAACGAACAATAACAATTTCGGTCTAAAATGTTTACTTTAAAGATAATTCATATCAATGAAAGATGTAATAAATTTTTCCTGTAATTCATTATCTTAAAATTTTCTTCCATTTTATATAATAATGTCTATTGGGAATACATGTCAGTATAACCCATTTAGATGATGTTTCAAAACCAAGAAGAATAACCCTAGCCTGCAAAGGTTCCGAAGTAAAGATGGAAATCCTGCTCCGCGTGATTCTAATGAAAACTGGTATGCTGGGACCGAAAAAAACCCAGCAGTTTTTCTATATCATCTATAATTGTGACGCAATTGCCATATTCAATATTTCCAACTACCGTATATTTGCTATATGTTAAATGGGCAATTACCCCACTGTTTCCACATCATCTCCGGGAAGGGCCTAGACTGAAAACATACGGAAATATGTAGGTGCGATGGCAAATACTTTCCCAGAAACTATTCTGCGAGTAAGCTTAATTGCATATGCTCTTCTGACGTCACTTTTATCTTAATTCTGCTGCTTTTCTTTCTCCATCCGGGCACATAATTCAATCTTGTGAATGTATGTAATATTTGTTCTACGTAGATGGAAGGAAGTTTTGTAAATTGAATTTAGAGCAAGAGTCAGTACCTGGAAGAGCTGGGCTAGAAAGGAAGGACTAAATAAGGATTGATAAATCTTATTAATATTGAGTGTGCAAATTATAAAAAAATGTTCGCAATCAGTTAAAGTAAACAAGAAGTCGTGCAGAACAGTGTATTTCATTTTTGATACTTATATTCTTGATGTGCCGTCATATATTTCTGGACTGGAAGAAGTTGAATGAGAAGTGACTGTATTAAGGTAAAGTTTCTTTTTGTCTTGTAAAACACGAGTCATTTGTGCAAGTACTTACTTCTGTAAGATGCCAGAGTTGTTAGCTAAGTGTTATGCCTAAATACACAGCGTTGTACGTAAGTCTCGCGGATTAAGTTTGCTTTCCTAGACTGAAGTAAAGTTTTCTAATAAAATATAGCTAGTACATCAGGATTGTCTAGAAGACAATGTTTAGTTCTAAAAATGTGTTTTATCTGCAAGCTTCATATGTTCGATGGAAAAGTGCGTAAAAGAGGCTCGTTAGTGAATAAACTCTATTTCTTGTACTTAAAACTTGGGGATCAGGAAAAATATTTGCGCCTCACATTGCATGTAACATTTGTTTCAAGGGACTGCGTTACTTATATGAAGGTAAACTGAAGACAAGGTCATTCTCCAGAGAAATCGTTACGACGACTGTTACTTTTGTATGTATAAAGTTTATGGTTACACAAAAAGGAGTAAGAAAGCTATTAGATCCCCGAATGTACTTTCAGCATTACGACCAGTTCCTCGTGGTCCAGATATATCAGTACCGACAGTGGCGTAACTAGTTTAACTGCGCCCTGAATTGAGCATCGATTTAGGCCTACCCGCGTCCTCTCCCACGCATTTCTGCTGCCCTGTTATATATATAAACAGTATATAAAGTTATTGTTCCTAAGTAACCAAAGATTTACTTACAATTAGCTTTTTCCTAAGTTATCACTACATACTTACTTAATATGAATAATGTAAATAGGAAATGAAATTTAAAATAGTTTACTGTACTTACTTCAATTTAATAAAAAATAACGATAATAATAATAAAATAAAATAATACAATAATAAAGAATAAATGGTAATAAAAAACTGAGCGTTTTGACATATGGTAAGCATTTTGCTATGTGAAAACAAAAAGTCTGGTCAAAACAGTATTACAAAAGTAACTAATCTATAACTTTTTTAAAAAACAATTTTTTTTTCTGAGAAATGTGTTTTGAGGGGGAAAAAAAACGAATTCTAGTTCAATTTAATAACTTGTAAATACTAGATCTAATTAATTTTGAAGTACATTCTAAAAAAAAAAAACGTTTTCCTTGCCTGTTCATTACCAAACTGCGATATTAGGAAATTATCAAAATTAAGATAGCCGAAGGGAGCCGACACACAGCTCGAACTGTAAGTAACACCGACAAGCGCTTGTTCCGCAACTCCCAGCGTGGTATGATGGTTAACGTATTGGGAAGTTGATCCAGAGGTCCCGAGATCGAATTCTGGCGTCGTTACTTTTACTTAAAAAAAATAAAATTAACGTTTTTCTTTTTTATGTATATATGCATTAGGAAATTTAATAAAAGTAGTGTTTATTATACCAAATAGAGGCTAGGATGTATAAAAATATAAATAAATCAGGGCAGCACTCGGTGTTCAAGAGGGTCACAGTGCGTCCGAAGGGAGCTTTGTGGCGTATGCTGCGGGGCGCACAGCCCCCGGTTAGCGGTGGGCATACGCAAAAGTGCTGATAACTCAAAAGTGCTGTTACTTCCTCTCACAACAGTTAGCACTAGGTCATACCGCGTCGGGTATCTTCGCTCATGATCGGCCGCTCCCCTGTCAAATTAACATATGTGTTTTTAGTTGCTAGTACTGAACTAATGGCTGCTCGGTCAGTGAACGCCCGATAAAGGCAGCCGTAGGAGGGGTGATTGGGTAGGGATGAAGCACTGGAGGGCGCACGGCGCGATGCTGGTTGACTGGTTGCAATGATTCTTCATGCAAAACTTTCATTAGGCAGCTAGCTAGACAAACATTGCACTGCAGGCTGTTCCTCAGTATATATACAAGTACTTTGGGCTGTTCGGGTATCGCCTGTTGCCAATTAACTGTTCATAGTCATAGCGTTTGTTTTGAAATGTTTTCAACCGTTTCTTGCGCCCTTTTCTGCAGTTCGCCCTGCAGCGACTGCTCCACTTGCTCCATTGTATTTACGCCACTGAGTACCGACACCATCAACAACCTTTAGTGATAGGGAATGGGAACGTAAGCTTAGTGCAACATCTTCGAGCAGTAATGGGATGTGTTCAGAAGCAGAAATTTACATGTCGCCGAAAAAAATACGCAGACCGAGTTTAGTGACCTGGTAAAGGAATTAGTGCTCACCAAAGAAAATAATAAATAACTAGGCTCTAAACTACAAGAAAAGGGTTTATTGGCACCTGGTGATGCCTTTTCTTGGTACAGAAAACACGAAAAAGAAGCTGTTCAGGTCGTTGTCTAACGTCCATGTTAATGTAAGTGAACTTCTAGCACATGTCTACTTTTTGATTTTGTCTCGTAGCTTGTTATATCTCTAAAGCGTAATACTGCAAACGTTTCCAATGTTGTTTTCGTTTTAGTTTAATGTGGACTTAACCTTCACTTAGCGTACTCAGAAGCACTAAAGTTCATTATTGTTATCGATAAATTGACGTTATCACAGAATAGCGTTTTCAACTATTGCCACACATAACTAGACCAACTTATGGAATTCATTTCAGGTTCTCATCAGTGCCGAATCTAAATATTTTCCTATGGGGAACAATGTTAAATTTTGCCACCCTTTCTACCACCCTTTCCATCGTTTTTTAGCCGAACAACACGACCGGCCGACGCGATGGCCACTACATTGGCTGCATTCAAAGGACTGAGCGGCTCACTGAGGACTGAGCGCTTCGTGAGCGTCTGGGATCGGAAATCCTTCGGATGACAGTATTAAGGTTTATGCTCAACGAACAGTTGAATATTGTAAAGCGCATGGGTGACCTTCGACGAACAACAGAATATCGTACAGCGCAAAGAGTGATAAACAGAGCATGCCAGGAAGATGTACATGTACTTGTAAATATGCCAAGCAGTGGAAATATGCAAACAAGGTCCACAACTGTATCCTGTGGATTAAGAGCTAAAATAAACTAGTGTGCAGGAAAGGTGAATCCGTAGGACATTTCTGTTACCATCTTTTCCCTAAAAGCATTATTTTATTTATTCCACCAGTAGTGAGCAGGTGTGGCCCATTACTAGACCCACGCCTTTAAAATGTTCCAAGGTGCTGTAACAGCCTAGTTGCTGTTCCATTTTTATATTTATTTTCTCCCCTTTTATTTTCTAGTCTCCGTTTTATTTCCTTTCTGTGTGTTCTCTTTAGCTCATTCTCTTTGGTTGGTTTTAGACTCTTTGAGCGTGTTTCGTTTTGATTTCTGCTTTGGATTTTAATCGTTATCCATCCAGGTTTTCGTTAGTCACGCAGCAATGACTTGGATCTAGTGCTTGTTTTTGATTGGACCCTAGTCAATGCCAGTGGCGGTTTTTCAGGTGAAGTTAGTGAAGCTGTGCTTCACCTATTATTTCGTTCTTTCATTGACTAAATAAACTAAAATTGTTTCTGAAAGAAAATGAAGTAGCGTAACAAAATTCCAGCAGAAAAACCAAATAAACTGTTTCCAATTTTGTATGCAGCATAAGTAATTATTTTAGCGCTGGAAGTCACCGTATTCTTACGAAGTTGAAAACGTTACTTTTATATACCTTCGCAAAGGTATAAGTGCTTTCTATGGCGGGGATAATTTTACCACGGTGAAAATCTTTCCGTTGACGGGACGATGAACTTCTGGTTGCCATGACAACCTAGACGCTGCAAGCTATACCGGCCAGTGAGAGATAACGTTGAGGATAGCGGAAGAGAACCTGCAATCTGCTATCAACGAAGTTACTTCTCTTCCGAGTTTCGGCTGTTCAGTGTGCAAGTAAAGTAAATTTGTCCCCACTGTATCAGCACCATGTGTACATGTACAATTGTTCGTCTTTTGTTCATGTATGTATAGTGAAAGGGAATGACGATTTTTGACATGGCCCGTTTATAGACAAATATCCTTGAATAAGTATTTATGTCAGAGCCGTAATAGACCTAGTGCCAAGTGAATTAATCCAGGCGCACAATACTAGATATAACGAATTAATTTGAAGTGTTCTACTTCTGTTGTCATGTATGAGCTCCTTGACTAAGTTTTAAAATCCAGTCTCAATATATGACTATTGGTTGATTTTTATAAAATGCTAACCTTACTTAAAATGTACTCTGGGTAAAAGTAGAATATTTCAGTTTACGATAACTCGATATATTAGAGATTTCACTGATTTGTAAGGCGTGGGGGAATGGATTTGCAGAATTACGAAGATGGTCATGGTTGGAACTAAAGGGGTGTCCGTAAAACTTTATCCATATGTATAAATATTAATTGCATTTTTAGTCCGAATATATAGATTTAAAAGATGCCGTCCGCTACGATCCTTTTTTCACCCTTATTTATACATGTGCAGTCCGCGTCGCCTAGTAATCTTTCACCACAGGTAATTGATAAGGAACCAACACAAGTTCAATAAACCTTTGAACATCCATGCGTTCTGACAGATATTTTAATATTTCCTTCATTAATTCCTGGATATCATCTAGAATAGAGACCTTAGACGTTCTATTCATCTCATTTCCGTCTGAAGTTGAGCTCCCTGAGTGATTACACGCTTAAGACGTCAATGCTGGACTGCTGGTAAATATTGAAATATATACATATTAGACTGTCTTTATAAGTTTGTAAGCGCATTTATAACTTCTCTTAATAAATATTATTTTGGAAGTTCCTGATTTCAGCAGCAAAGT
>JAGDQP010006063.1:0-18508 GCA_022664845.1 Lepisma saccharinum
TAAAGGTGTATTGTCACTAGTAGTTCAAGAAAATATTACGAAATGTTGAAAAAGTCGCCATCTTGAATTCAAAATGGCCGCTGAACCCATTGTTGTATAGAATACACAGCCTAAGCGGTTTCAGCTAGAAGTATCAAATTTGGTAATACTATACATTATCATTTTTATGTTACTAAAATATTACATGATATATCCAAAGACGCCATCTTAGATCCAAAATGGTGTACCTAAAAAAACATTTTCCACACCGTTTGAGCTAGAGATACGAAATTTGGCATAAAGGTGCATTATGACGAGTAGTTTAGGGAAATATTACAACATTTAGGAAAAGTCGCCATCTTGGATCCAAAATGACCACCCAAAATCCCATTTTGCACACCGTTTGAGCTGGATAAATTAAATTTTACTTGCAGTTGTACCATCACAAGTAGGTCACGACAATATAAGAAAACTTTCAAAAAGTCGTCAACTTGGATCCAAAATGGCCGTCCCCAAATACAATTTTCAAATCATTGAAGGTAGAGAAACAAAATTTTATTTGAAGATGTATGACCAAGAGTAGGTTACAATAAATTGGGCAAACTTTCCTTTTGGGGGCGAAGCCTTCCCGTGGGAGGATACAGTTGGAGGATACAGGTGTAGTTCTCCATTGAGATTTTGGTTAAGATAAAGGAGGCGCATCCTCTCAAAAGCACTGAAGTTGGGGGGCGAACCCCCTACAAGGAAAACAAAGCGAGTATATATATATATATATATATATATATACATATATATAGATGTATATGTCTTGTGAGGTATCGTTGAACAGCTCTTGATGAATAATCTACAAAACAATAAATAGTTTCTCGATAGCTCTCATATAAGGCGAGATTTGAATTTTTGAAAATAAAAAACTTCGAGATCTACCTCAGCCTGTAGGGCTACCGAAAGGGTCGGAATCTTTGATATCTAAAAGCCATAAATAAAATTCAAATTCGAACACTCGACTGGTGGAAAATAATATTCTAACAATTTTTAAGCTTTAAATAGGCACATTCTGATGTAGCCATTTGAAGGTCGTAAACCTTAAGGAAACTTATTTATAAAAAAAATAAGTGTGTATGAATTTCAATCTTATAAATTAAAACTTGTTAACCTAGTCAATGATTTGATTGAAACAAAGATGGCCAGGCGCTACCACCTGGAATGTGTTGCGTAGTGTCGGCTATTACGTTAGAAGTGGAGAAAAGTAGCTTCACTCAATTGAAAACCTGAATTGCAAAACATCCCAAGTCCATTTTTTTCGTATTTTCAATTTTTCTGTTAGTCCATATCTATGTTCCAAGGACATAAATATTACATCTTAATCCCAATCATATTTTCTAATATAAAATAATTTCAGCTGTATAAAATACCATACTGTTTTTTATTTCTCCTGAAAAAAAATCCGATAAACTTGAGATGTTTTCCAATTCAGGTCTTCAATTTTGAGCATTGTTGATAGCATAAGCAAGATACTAGAATGTAAATAACTTAGATAACATTTTCTTACAGGGGTCTATTAGAGTCTTTAGTGTAAAAATCGAAGTATATAGGGAAAGGAAGTTGCTAATCACGAAAATGTTCAATATAGAGGCAGGATTATCATCAGTAATGTAGAGAGTTTAGATTCTAGCTGCCTGAACGGTTAATACAATGTAAAGTATATAAATAAGTTAATTGACAGTAATTCAAAAAATAGAACCAGTGCATTTTAAAGAGAACAGAAAGTAGCAATTCTATTCGCGAAAATGGAAGGAAAACTACGAATCAGGATTAATATATAATGATTGTTCGTAAATGTAAAATATCTTTACCGAGACAATTTCTCAATGTTGGAAACTGGCGGATTGATACACGGGAAAGTAGCATACAGGAGACATAAAGACGTGAAACATAAGGCGGCAATTGCTTAGTTGGTCGATCGTTGGCTCAACAATCCGAAGATCCTAGGAACGATCCCAGTGGCCAGCTTCCGTGACTGCGGTTTCTCTAGGGTTTCTTCGGACCCTTCTTATTCCTAAAATTAGAACTTAAACCATCCCAAAAGAAAACGTTATTTTAGCTTATTTACTTAACTCTCGTTGAACGTCCCTCTCTTTATTGCGAATGCTCACCCTTTACCTGAGTTACGCTCAAGTAGATTTCATTTAGCCCCCAAATAACCAAACTTAAGTCTACATTAATTTCGCCCCCCACATAGTTAGTGAGATATTTCTCTCTAAATAAAACACAATATTCTACCGAAACGAGACGTTCACAGTAGGAATGAGCAGTATAATGTTTGTGGTTCAAGACAGCACATTTTTGTTGGTGGCGCTTGGATGGAGGTATTCCTGGATTATCTAGCTGTAAAAAGAGCGGGTATTAAATTAATAAGTAAATTAGGCGATGCGTTCGATTTACCTACGGCTAAGGGCACTTTCCCCATTTAACACCTTGGCTAATGAGGAGTATTGTGGCGCGCTGCACGGAATAGCCTATTATGATGTGGGTCATATGTACAAGAAACAGAGCGGAATTTGAGAGATGGTTTGTGGAGGAGAAAGAGAGTCTTGACGCTGCGGTGTTTGTATTTAAATACCAGCTGATACAGTATTGTGTCGAGGATGAAAATATACGGCGTGGAGCGTGCGTTGAATTCATGAACGAATTTCACGGTCTATCGGGGGTAAATCAGTTCCAAGACACAATAAGTATCGCAAGCGCCTGTAATTTGGTGTTTAGAGAAAACGTCCTACAGCCGAACAGAATCGGTATCATCCCGCACAATGAGTGTAGATGGCGGGATACCCTGCCTGTAGGAGCTGTTCAGTGGCTTGTGTATGGGGCGCAGAAATTAAATATCAATATCCAGCATGCCAGTAATGGCAGTGCAGTTGTGGTCAAGGGCGGAGTTAAGGTAGGTGGGAACTCCCAAGACCAGGGCACTGATGTTTGGGAGTATCAGGGGTACGCATATCACGCTTGTGCAAGGTGTTACCCCACAGCGCATGACAGCCCCGTATATAACGATCCTTATATCACTTTCGATATGCGTTATGAGAGTACCTGCAGTAAAATAGCACGTTTGAAAGAGCTGGGTTATGTAGTGCAGGAGACGTGGGAGTGCCACTGGCGTCACTTTCTATGAGAAAACCCCGACGTGCACGACTTTGTGCAAGCCCTCCTCGCGACGAGGAAATGACCAATTAGATCTCTGGATGCCCTGTACGGAGGCCGGGCAGGTCATACAAAGCTCTACTACAAGGTAAAACCAGGGGGGAGGGTGAAGCACGTAGATTTAATTTCCCTCAACCCCTACTGCAGCAAATTCAAAACTACCCTGTTGGCCACCCGAAAATTTACGTTCGCGATAGCGAGTGTCCCGACATATCTTCATTCGAGGGGATAATAAAATGAACGATGCACATCGGATAATCTCTAGCATCCGGTTTTGCCCTATCGCACTGGCGGCAAGTTATTATTCCCTCTGTGCAGAACATGCGCAAACACTCACAACATTAAGAAGAAGTGTACACACACACTGATGAGGAGCGAGCCCTGACCTGTGTGTTGGTAGTAGACGAGGTGAGAAAGGCTGTCAAGAATGGATACAGGGTGTTTGAGAAGCACGAGTTAATGGAGTATAAGACCGTCATGTACGATCCCGAAAAGAAAGAGATGGGTCTTTTCAACGAATTCATCAACATGTTTGTGAAGGCGAAGACCGAGTGTATCAGGTGGCCCGCAGGTTGTAACACCGAGGATGAAAAAGCGGCCTTGGTAAAATAATATTTCGAGAAAGAGGGCATTCAATTAGATTGCAATAAAATCGCCGAAAATAAGGCAAAAACATTGCCAAACTCGTGCTAAGCTTGCTATAGGGCAAGTTCGCGCAGCGAGTAAACCTCTAGTAGACAAGCGTTATTACAGCGCCCGAGGAGTTTTTTTTAATAAATTAACCGACCTCAATACTGTGGTGAAATCGTGTATTGCAGTAGGCGATGAGATTCGCCTGCTGAACTGGACAGTTGACGACAGTGTTGGGGGCGCCTTGAAAAATACAAACGTAGTAATTGCTGCACATACAACAACCCACGCTCGGCTTGAGCTATACAGATACCTAGACCTACTCGATGAGAGTGTATTATACTAACATATGGATAGTATAAAAAATATTCAGGCGGACGGCGCTCCAGATTTAGATATCGGGGTTTATCTGGGTGAATGAAAAAACGAATTAAGCGCTTACGGGGCCGACGCATGTATCAGAGAGTATTGTGCCAGAGGTCCTAAGTGTTACGCCTATTACGTGGTAAATCCGGTCAATAATAAAAGTAAATATACCTGCAAAATTAAGGGTTACTCTAAATGACAAGACGCTAAATTTTGTCCATTATGATCAGATGCGGGATATGATTGTGAATAATCTTCCAGGTGTTATTATCCCCACTGGTCGCCAAATGGCCCGAACCTTAGACTATAGAGTAACTACAAAACCGGAAACTACCAAAATATATCAGGTCACGTCTGGTAACAGAAAGCATATGGATAACTATGATACTTTTCTTTATGGGTATAATTGAAAACGATAAGAATAAATAAGGTATTATGGTATTGTATATTTCGCTGTGTATAGAGAGAAAGAAAATGGATAAGCTAATTTTTAATAATTATTATCATTTTAACAAAATTGAAACATGCGTCGGTCTTGCGTATGATGATGATGCGAGGGAATTTTATTTATTTATTAGTTTACATAATTACTACGCGCATATTCACTTGTCACTTAATGAGTGGCATAATTTTCTATCATATATTCCATATATTGACAGCTATTTTAATTCGACTACAACAACAACGCTGTCCACAGAATTTTCTCTTAGTGCTAATTACGCTGTATTATCCGATAATTTTAGAAGCATTCGTCAGTTTTTTACCCTTTCATTAGATGATGACTATAATGGTCAGGTAAATTTTAGTATTTATACGTGGAAAAAACTTCATCTTTACTTCCCGTGTATTCAACATGTAATATCTAATGAGAAGTCGCTAGAGAGTATGCTAAATATGTTTAAAACACACCCCTGATTATACTACTACTACTAAACGAATTGCACTGGAAGTATTGACATGTGTAACTAGTAATAAAAATAAAATTTTATTATATTCCTAATTCGTTCTGTCATATATTAGAATAAAGAGTGGCAGACACCTTTTACATGTATGATCGCGGGGCCTACAGGCTGCGGAAGGAGCTACTTTGTAAAAACATTTCTTGAGCACTACAATAACCTCTATACGACACTCTTTCACAATGGTGTAAATTTAAAGAAGGCGTGCCACAGTGTGATGAGTTTTCGGCGAGCGCAGGTCCGTGCCTTATAATTATAGATGATTTAATGCGAGAATGTGATAATTGGGTTGTAGATATTTTCACCAAAGATAGCCATCACCGAGATTTAAGTGTGATTTTTATAACTCAGAATATTATTCACCAGTACCGTGGAATGTGTGATATTTCATTAAATTGTCACTCTTTAGCATGTTTTAAGCATCCTAGAGAGCAGGCTCAAATTAATTACCTAGCACGTCAATTGCATCAGGGTAACACAAAATTTATTCAGGAGGCCTAGCAAGATGCAACCCGAAATGCTCATAGTTACTTCCTGTCTGACTGAAAACAAAATACCGACGAAGAGCAGCGGGTTCAAACAAAAGTTTTACCCGCGGATTCTTTTAATTATGTTTGTGTACTGGTAAAAAAAATAAGCTATATATTTTAACAGGTATTTTTAGTATGATAGCTATTAGGGTGGAAAACAGGAAAAATGATTAATAAGCAGAGTGCCTACTTACGGACTTTTAGCAACGGCAATACCTACAATACGCAATGCATTATTATAAAATGCATATTCGGAATGTTCCTATAACGTGTTGGAAGGAAACGTTCCGTTAAATTAAAAAGAGAAAAAAAGATTGCGGAAATACAAAAATCAGCTTAGGTATTTGATAAGAAAGGACTGACGCTGAAACAAAAAAAAAACGTATAATTGTACAAAAAGGTTGTTTCCTCACAGCATTGCTTGCACCTATTCTAGGTGGGTTACTGTCTATTCTGTTTAAATAATGCAGCATGAGGAAAAACTTACTTTAATCTCGCCACAAAATTACATCATTATCAAACCATATCTAATCTCGATGATGAGATAAAACAAATTTTAAATAATAAAAGTATAAGTGTAGACGAGAAATGGGTACAGTACAGAGAGGTGTTACAAAATTTTAAAACACTTCTAAAAAACACACACAAGCAAAAATTACGAATAATCTGGAGGAGAAGGAGGACAGTGATGATGACGATAATGATGAAATAATAACTACTCTCCCCGAAATCTGTCTGCGTAAAGCAAGCCCTTTATTACGAAAATTAAGACAGAACCAAAACATTCAATAGGATGCAAGTGGTAACGTTAATATATATGGTAAATTAATCCCCGGTGCTACTATATAAATAGTAGATTTAATATCTGATTTTGTTAGGTGTCATAAGACAAATATTCCACCCACTACCAGGGAACCCTTCGCCGTGCTATTAGCAAAATCAAACATACCCTTAGAGTATATAGGTAACCCTCAACGTATACAGTATATTCGAAAGCTGACAGCTGCTTCGAAAACAAAGGAAGAAGAGGAGGAGGAGGAGTCAGGGCCATCACGTAAACTAAAGCTGTCACTTGGCGCAACTATAAACTATGAAGAAGAAGTTGGCTAATATCTACAATATCCCTGTACATCCTGCATCGTTTTCATCGTCTCCAGCATTATGGAAAGCTGTAAAGAAAACAATAACTTCTTTACAGCGTTTGGAAGAATGGTTAAGACAGCAGTCGGCATATACATTGCCTAAACCAGTACGAAAATAGTTTCAACGCAATCCCTATATTTTGTTTAATATTGACGATCAGTGGCAACCTGATTTAAACGATATGGAAAATCTACAAAAATATAATGGTGGGTACCGCTATATTTTAACAGTGATCGATCTATTAAGTCACTATGCGTGGGCTGTGCCTGTTCGTAGTAAAACTGGTGAAAATATCACAAAAGCGCTTAAGAAAATATTCGCATCTACAACCAGGCGTAAACCTCTACGCCTACAAACAGATAAAGGTACAGAGTTTGTTAACAGAACATTCCGGGCGTACTTGAAAAAGCAACATATTCATTTTTTCACAACAAGAAAACGATATTAAGGCAAGCCTCGTAGAACGTCTAAATGGCAGCTTCAAGTAGAGAATGTGGAAATATTTTACAGCGAACAAGACGTACCGCTACATAGATGTGCTCCCCGACTAGTTCACGGATATAATTCTAGGCCACACGCAGCACATAAATGACCACCATCTCTAGTGAACCAAGATACGTTTCAGCAAGTGTGGAATAGACTGGTAAAACCCCACCTTAGTGGCAGTGTTAAGACAAAAAATATAAAGAAGGGGATACTGTGCGAATTACTAAGGCAAAACGACATTTTACAAAAGGGTACAAACAAAATTGGACTCTGGAAATATTTAAAATAAAACAAATACAATATAAGGAAAAGAGAGTCGTTTATGTATTAGAGGATTTAAATGGTGATGGGATTGATGGTACATTTTATGAAGAGAAAATACAAGCGGTGCCACTACTCAAAGTTTATGAAATAGACGAAATTTTAGAAGCTAAAAATAAACGTTAACCTTTTCGGTGGCGGGGTTATGCTGCTTCAATTAATTCATGAATTCTTGTATCGTATTTAAAGAACGGTTAGCAACAGTTAAAAGACCGGGGCAATGAAAAGTTCCACCGCATCAACTTTCAGAGTGTGTTTTTCATTTTGTTAGATTACCCGATATTCTAAGATGTTCATTTTGTAATTTAGAATTAGGTAATTGGTAGTTCTATAATATTTCCTTGAAAGAGCATAAACGTTGGAGCCCATACTGCCCTCTGTTAAGGGGTGTAGATGTGTGTGGTTATAAAATGGAAATACGACCTTTTTCTATGCCTGAAAAAGGACGGTTACAATAATAGAATATTATAAACTAGTGTCATATTTGTGTATATTGCAGAAGAAATGAATGAACCTTATCTCCAATATTATTCTCATCAATCAGGTTGCGGTTATAAGCAGGTAGTGGGAAACAGCGGTTGTTCATTTCAAAATGTTTCTAAATATACTAATAATACCAAGAAGAATATGGTATTGGTAGTTTTCTAGATGGTTTATTCCGTACTGTATTTCCATTATTAAACAAGTTGCAAAACTGTTGGTAAGGAGCTGTTATGTACTGGAATTAATGTAGCCGGAGACGTACTAAATAGTAATAGACCCGTTGAAGAAGATTTAGAATCAATCTGGCAGGAAGCAAAAAAGGAATTTAAAAAATAAAGTTCAACATAAAATAAAATAAAGTGTTAGTAGGAGGATCGGTGAAGAAAACAAGAGATCGCTTCGCAACAAAACGTAAAAAAATCAAACAGGTGGTGGTGTAAAGAAACAGAGGAAGAAGAGAGATATTTTTGAATAATTAATTATGGAGTAAACTAGTTTTTACCTCACACTACCCACTAATGGTTCTATGGAATATTTCGTGCAAAATACTCTGGCGTGTTATACTACAAAATTATATCATCCTCTTGTGCTGGAAAAAGGTGTGTGGGAAATCAATTGTCTAAGTACATTATACAAGCTCATTTCAAAATGTTTCTAAATATACTAATAATACAATATTTATTACCGCGCCACGGATTAAGAAAGCTGGAACATAACTAAAGTAATGCCCGGCGATTATTATCACGTTGACGATATTCTATCTCAAATTAACTGTAATTGTAAATTGAATTTACAATTAAAAGTTAAAGCTTCAGTAAAACGCATTGAGGTCAGTAGAGTAATAACAGATGGAGAGACTGTAAAAGTACGGCTATGAAGCGAATTAACCAAATATTAGGTTTGGATCATATAAAACAAGAGAATATTGTACTTGTCCATCATGCTTGTTATCCGCCCGATTTATAGAAATCGCTACCCACACATATGTATATTTATAATGACATTGTAGAACCTCAGCTGGTAGGCGATACTGTTGCTCCACTACTGCGTATTATAAACACGAATATTACAGAGTACGGCGCTAGTAATGTGCATATCTTTGAAAATTCTCATTATGTCACCGTGCAGCGTAAAGAGTTTGATCAAATTATTATTGATTTAAGAGATAGCACGGGTAATCCACTTCCTTTCCAATATGGCAGTGTATGTGTAAAACTACATTTCCGGCGTCGTAATACATAATACTGTATTATAAAATTAAACTAGTGAGAGTATTAATAGCAGAAAAGAAAAAATGCAGTGTGAGTGTACGAAATCAGAATTAGATCTATTTGCGGGTTTGCTCGCTCAAACGAGTATTATAGGTAATATAAACGTTCCATATATACCTGTGGCGTCAATATCTGATAGTGCTTTGATATAGTTTGTAGTCCCAGGTCACCATGATGATTATATTGATTTACCCCACAGAATGCTAAATTTTAGAGGTAAAATTACTAAAACGGATGGTTGTGATTTAACGTCTTCCGATAAGAAAATTGGCCTTGTAAATGCGTTTCTCAGTGCAGACTTCAGTGAGATACATATATATCTGAATAGTCAACTAATTTCCTATTCTTCCCACACATATCCATTGAATTATAATGCCAATGCAAAAACAACTCATTTTCAGACGGCAATGTGGTTTAAAGATACAGCCGTTCATATGGGCAGTGTGGCTGATAGTGGTAATTCTAATTTTAAACAGCGTTCTCTCCTCACCGGGATAAATCACCCGTTTGAATTACTGGGCTATATTCACGGTGATATTTTCAATCAGGATAAATTTATATGTAGTGGTGTACAGTTGCGTATTAAGCTGATTCCGGCCAAACTCGTATTTTGTCTAATGGGTGAAACTGGAGCTGAGGGGAAAGTTGTAATTACAGATGAAACACTGCTTGTAAAAAGGGTTGACGTGTCGCCCACAGAGAGAATAGCACAAAATAAAGTATTACAAAATCCTAAAGTTAGAGAAAAATATCCTATAACAAAGGTGCAAGTGAAGACCGATACCTTACCCCAGGGAATTATGGACACCACAAATCTAGATATGATTTCCGGAATAGTGCCTAAACGTATTATTATTGGGTTTGTTACTAATACAGCTTCAGACAAATTCGTTTATTTTTAAGCATTTCAGTATGTCATTGTTTACCTTCTATGTCAACTGATTTCCCGTCCCATCTAAGCCACTACAGCCAGATTTTGACAATATGTTCAAGCATATCTACGTTATTTACAGATTCTGGTATTTACTTATCTAAACAAGGTAATAATATTTCGCTTGCCGAGTATCCTAATGGTTACACTCTACTAGTGTTTGATTCAACTCCTGATTCTAGTGCCGGTGGAGCATTTCATACTAGTCCCCAGCGACAGGAAAGTGTACAATTAGAAGTTCATTTTAACCAAGCACTACCATCTCCTTTAACAGTAGTTATTTACGGTGAATTCTCCTCTGAACTGGAAATTGATTTCCAACGGAAAATATATATTGATTAAAAAACGTTGAAGACCCTTGAACTCTAAGAGGCATTACAACAGAAATTGCCGATGGGCATTTTATAGGTGTATATGCTGCAGATCATTTACCACGCTCTATTCATACCCTGCCTGCAGCGCTAATTATAAATACCGTACCTAGTAATAAACCCGGCCAGCACTGGGTTGCTATTTATATATGTTCTATACGTCATGCTGAATATATGGACAGCTACGGGCTTGCACTATATATCCCGTATCATATCAAGTTTCTAAAACGGAACTGTTTATTCTATTCTTGGAATAATAGACAAATTGAAGGTGATTTATCTCAATTCTGTGGACACTGCTGTTTTCTCTATTTAACATGTCGTGCGGCTGGCTATTTACTACAGTACTTCTTAAATAAATTTTCAACCGCCAACATTAATGTTAGCGATTATGATTTATTCGTTTATGAAAATGGTCCCTGGCGCGAGATTAAGTTCTACGTAAACCTTGTGTGTTGGTCCTGGAGCCAGTTAGCTGAGTAATAGTTTTTTTTTAAATTTAGGTGACCGTAGTATTTTATGAGATGTTTAGTATGCCGTGAGGAAAAGAGCAAAATGTCCACCGCAAACATATGTACAGTGAATAATTCTGTCAACCTGAATTTTCGTTCAGCACTAAGGCAATGTGTTAGAGCGGGGCAGTAGCGTGGCTTGAAAATTGTGTTCTCTGCTCCTATGTTAAATAGGGGCTGAAAATGGGTCGTATCCTTTTATGAATTCTCTGCTATGTTAAATTGGGCTGAAAGCACGATTCGTAGCCTTTTATAAAAATATAACCACACGTTCTTTAGCAAAATTATGAAATAGTCTATTTTCTTCAGCAACCACAACAAATGCGACACGGCTTCTGTATAGCTCTGGGAAAATAGACTCCTTGCTGTAGGGAAGGGCCTCCTATGCCACGTTATGTAGGTTAGCTAGGGTACGTTCTTCAGCCAACCACAACAAATGCGACACGTCGGCTTGTATAGCCCTGGGAAAATAGACTTCTTGCTGTAGGGTAGGGCCCCCTATGCCATGTTATGTAGGTTAGCTAGGGTACGTTCTTCATGGTTTTATAATATTGCCCGTACTCTTTCATGAATTGGATTAAATTCTGATTACAGACAAAACGGCCCCAAGTATCTCCACCCTACTTATACACTTCTTATTTGAGCTATTTCTATAGAGCTTTCGTCTAGTCGCTCAAGCATTTCTACTGCACCGATTTTCATGTTGTATTTTTTAATATTCGTATTTATGACAGATATACCATCAAGCATTCCGCTCGTAGAGGTATTTCGGGCTGTCCATTTCTGTGTTTATAATCAATAATTAAAATTTAATATTGCTTCCACACCTTTGGATGTATCGCACCAAATTTGACACTTGAGTACTGAAGCAGATAAGATAAACCCTCTGGGCATCGCAGGCGCCACTAATGCCAGTTTTGCTAAGTAACTTTAAAAATAAATATTTCAATTGACCTCCATATCATTGGACGTATCACCAAAAAATGGGAATTTAGGTACTGGGAAAGATCAGATAGGTATTCCGGGGGCCGAAGCCACCGTAGTTATCAATGTTACCAACCAATTTCCAAATTTCAATAATCAACATTTCAAATTAATACTATTTCGTTAGATATATTCACACCTAACTTGCAATTTACTTACTGAGACAGGTGGTAAAAGTAATCTGGACGCCTAAGTTGTCATCGTTTCTAACCGGTTTTAAAAATTCATTGTTTCAAACTACTTCCATAACGTTTACAGGTACGTACTTACAGTAAACTTGGAATAAACATTATTCGACACAATAGAAAAATACTCTGAGTTTCCCCATCAACAATCACCCAAATCTCAGTGTTGCAGTTCCCTTACTTCCAAGGGAAGTCGGGGAAGTGTACGCAGGGATCTGCATGTGTTCTACATCGCTGGAAAGGTCACACCGAGTACACGTTACATGTGAAATATCTCACTTGAATGGAGCCTGTAGGGGGCGTGGCGACCATTTGAAGATCCGAACAACGCACGCCCGAAACACCAGAAAATAGGAGGCTGTGTTTCAATATGTATGAGACTTGGTATATATAGATTTAAAAGGTGGCTGAGTACGAATCTGGCATCACATGTTTAAAATTCAAAATGGCGTATCCTACACGGCGGACACATATTACAAGCAAAACAAGCTATGGATCTGAAATTGGGTACATAGAGATATTCGACGTCGCTAATTATGAATCTGATACCAACATTGTAAAATACAGAATGGCGGATCCATTACTTCCCAATTACCAGAACCTTGTCATTCGATGCTCGCTATCCGGCAAGTTAAATAAGGAACTGGTGGGCGTTTTCTTCCTTAATGTCCTCAAACCTAACGTAGAGAAGTTTCCAGCAAAGAAGACCGTTGTGATTGTCGATGCACGGAGTGCTCAAAAGTCAAAGACACTCTACCAAGATGACAGTGTTGCGATTACATTACAAATTCTTCCACCAGGTTCCACTGCTTTCATGCAACCACTGGATGTGTTTTGCTTCCATCAGTGGTGAAAAGATTGTATGAAACGGTTCACTGAACATGCCTTCCTTACAGGAAACGAAACACTAATGCGTAGGCGTGACAATGTCTTGAAAATTCATAGCTTCATTTTGAACCAATTTAAATCGATCCTCTATCGTCCCTTGTTTAGGTACGCCTGGTACAAAGCGAGTTTTGATGTACCATATGTTCAATTTCAAGGTGTAAAAGACATAACATTTTTCTTTTGACGAGCCAATTTGCCAGAACTGCAAGAAGAACGAATCCTGCATTGCACGTTCTTATGTATTTTGTCGTAAAAATATGTGTTACACCTTTTTCTTTGACCTTTATCATTATCATTAGTCATTATACACTCGTTCCCTCATCCACTTACACGCTTGTAACGCACAGCAGTGCATACCTAGGAGGAGTTCAAAGTGTAAACGGCATCATGTGATACCAGAAAGACAGTTGTGGAAGTATAACGCATTTTACAATCCAAAACGCGCACTTTTTCACTGCCATTTCAATGGGGTTCGAAACACCAGTATATGTGGACAAACGTCATTTTCTAGCTGAAAGCTCTGCTGTCTACTACAACAAACTCCCTCTTTATTATCACGAATTAGCTGACCCTACTTACCCCGTTATGTACTACATGTATTTTTCTACTACATGTATATGTCCATTATGTACACCTTTCTTGCAATTGTTATCCGTCATTTACAATTTTACAATGAATTTTACAATTTTGGTATCCGATTCATAATTAGCGACGTTGAATATCTCTATATACCCAATTTCAGATCCATAGCTTGTTTTTTTTTTGTAATTTGTGTCCGCCATTTTGAATTTTACAAATGTGATGTCAGATTCGTACTCAGCCACCTTTTAAATCTATATATACCAAGTCTCATACACATTGAAATACAGCTTCCTATTTTGTCCACGTTTTCTGGTGTTTCGTGGCGTACACTGTTTGGATCAAATGGTCGCCTCGCCCCCTACAGGCCCCACTCAAGCGAGATATTTTACATGTAACGTGTACTCGGTGTGACCTTTCCAACGATATACAACACATGCAGATTCCCACGTACCACTTCCCCGCCTTCCCTTGTTAGAGTTTACGTACAAGGTCTCTGCATCTATTTAGACCCATCTCTTTTTTTTTACTTCTTTTACTGATTGGCTAATTCAGATAAGCGTAGATGTAGCTGTACATTGTTTTATTTTATTAATTCCATTTTTGTCAGAAATTGTTTTTATCTGGTAATTCTTAAAATGAGGTGACCATGTGCTCTTCATTTTAGGGATATCTCGCGGTGTCACGAAAAATATACGTCCCGAATTTATCTACTAAGCGTTCATAAGTAATAGAGAATCATTGATAAACAATAATACAAAAAAATTATTCATTGCATTTTGAGGGAAAAAAGTTAATGTAATGGCACAACAGCAATATTTCAGGAGTGAAATGTCTGTAGTATAATATTAAAATTGATTATGTCCATCTTCGTCAAACAAAATCTGTAATTTTGGAGCTAGAGAAGTCCAATTCTGCAGTTACAAATGGGAATATAACTTGATATATAATGACGTAAAATGGGTTGAACTGGGAAAACTAAAAGAAAATTCCAAATTCTATAAATAAATAGTATTTTTTGAGCACAGTTTATGACTAAGGAGTGACGTTTTCAGGAAATTCATTAGCTTGTTAACTGCTAGTTGCCAATTCCATCACAGTGAAATCCTTCTGTGAGAACCCACTTCAAAGGTGCGCTAGTCAATCACGATTATAACTCAAAGGCAATTTGTGAGTATAATTTTCTATACAACACAACACTTCTATTGCAGATTAGTAAATCATCTGTCTCAAGAACAGATAAATACACTTTTTTTGTTTTATCTTTTGCTTTCTGACAAGAAGACAATTTAAATAAAGTATTACATTATTTACTTAGTAATTCATGTTTTCCAACTTAACTAACTCTTCTCTCTTATGTCTTGTTAAAACTCTGTTGTTACTACGCGCTTATTTGTTGTAGATAACAACCCAAGTTTTGACGAAGAAAACTCGCTTCAAAAAATCAATACAGATTCCTTATTGAAGTTATATAAGAGCACAAACAGTTTCAAACTGTGCCAACAACTACGTAACGTCAACTTGTCATTATAATGAGCATATTTTTCTTCCTAATTTAGATTTCAACTATATCCGCGATGCCAAAAATAAAATAGAGTTATATTAAAGAAAGTCTCCTGAGACATATAAGATGTAAGAAAATAAAACACTAAGCATTTTCATTTCTTTTCTCATTTGGTACAAAAATATTATAATTCCTATGCATTTACTATTGCATTACAATATCCAAGGTAACAGCATAAAACACGTAAACTACAGAATAAATCTCTCAGCTACATGTTTATTCTGAAACAAAATTATTAGCGCTCTTTCCTTAAAATACCTGAAGTACTTAGAAGAAACACAAGATATCAATGTGAGCATAATTTCGATTCTGTTATCACTATCATTTTATTCACCCATACTCAATTTACTGCTGGATAAAGAAAACCCCATTCCCAACCACCACCACCAAAATGGTCACCTATCATTATAATTCAACTATCTCCTGTAACAGATTTGATTTAATTTTCTCACTTTTTTCTTTTGATTTCTAGCTACTTTCATTTTTCTGGGAATCGAGTATATCACGCACTTGTTTTCCATCTCTATATGTTCTTCTAGCTATGTAACCCGTTAATCTCTACTCCATCTTCTTCTTATAAGTAAATTTGTCGATGCTTCAAACTGTTTTATGGACCATATTTGGTATAGGAACATCATGCATCAGGAAAACGCCAGAAAGCATGAATAAAAGTGTTTTCGTCCATAAAGACGGGCGCACTGACCAAAAGTTTGATTCACAAGATTAAGTATTTATAGTGTGATCTACGTCGGAAAACATACATTTATTTGTAAAGTGCTTGAAATAATGGAAAACAAATACATATAAATAGATACCTGGTCAATGCGCTATATTTTCGAGGGTACGTTTGTCATGGCCACCATCCTGAATCTTATTCGATATTTTTAAAATGGGAAAAGGTACAAATGATTGAAATTGCTATCAATCTAAGCTACAGTTTTACCAGAAATACACTCGTGAAGTCAGTTTTGCTTAAATGTATTTTTGATGAAGGTGATGAAATATTACATGAGTATACCTAGTTAGTTGAAGAGTCTGTACGAACTCTTTTCCTCCTGAAACAGTGCAAGAAATAAAGATCCAATGCACAAGTAATGAGCATTGAGGACCACCTACCCAGTGCATTATTACGTACTAGGGTTTTATTTGTTGCACTGTTTCAAGAAGAAGAGTTTTTCCAGACTTTTCAATAAATTACGCATTGTAATGTCACATCTCGTTTCTCCCAGAAATACATTGATGGCAAAACTGACTTCACCAATGCATTCTAACCTGCACTGATAAGTTACAAGACCCCTTCCTTTTACAAAAAGTCGAGCAAGATTCAAGATGACAGCCATGACAAACATACACTCTAAAACACTGACCCAGTATCTATCCATGTGGATTTGTTTTCCATTATTTCAAGTATTTTTCAAATAAACGTTTGTTTTCTTACTTATATCACACTTAGGGTGACTTTATAAAGCCAACATGGGACACATCATATTAAAAAATAACTTTAAATTTTATATTGAAAATGCTTTCGATTTGGTACCATTAACAGGATTACTTAAATCTTTAATCATCAAGGCATCAACAGTGCTTACATTAAATTACTTCGAAACATTTACTCGACTGCCACATGTCATTAGACTATATCAAGAGAATGTACAATTTTCTGTGGTCCTAGGAGGAGTGTTCCAAAACTAAAACTGGGATTAGTTGGAACAAATGTCAATGATGAATAATCACTTACGATTCGATGATAATGTATCCAGTTTGCTTCAAGTGCAGAAGAACTACAAACCAGAATGGAAGAGCTTAGTAATGAAAGTTTGAAAATAGGACTTAAAATGAATTTATGTAAAACAAAAGTCATGTACAATCAACATGCTGAAAAGAAGGAAATTAAGATTCGCGGAGAGATAGGCAGAGTTGATGAGTATGTTAACTCAGGCCAGCTCAAAACACCGAATGCCAAGTTGACGAATAAAACGGATGATTTAAAATGGCGTGGAACTCGTTTGCAAGACTACACTTTATTTTCAAAAGCAAACTACGAATACACAGAACCGGCTCAAGCGTAAAGTTTATAATCAATTTGTCTTACCTATGATGATGTACGGCTGTGAAACTTGACCACTGAATGCGCAAAGGAACTCAGAGATTAAGAGTCAAACAAAGAGCAATAGGGATATGCATATTAGGAATAACTACGAGGGATAAGAAGACAAACGAATGGATTCGCGCATAAATGAATGTAGAAGATATACACAAGACTGCGAAGAAGATGAAGTGGAGATAGACCGGTTACATAGCTAGACAAACAGATGAAAGATGGACGACGAATGTACTAGATTGGATTCCCAGAGAAACGAAACGACGCAAATATCGTCCAAATGCAAGATGGGTAGATTAAATTAAGCATTTTTGCACGAGTTTCATGGATGGGGATATCATCAGACGGAGATATATGGAAAGAAAAAGGAAAGACCTTCATCCAGCTGTAGATAGAAAACGGCTGAATATGATATATATATATATATATATATATATATATATATATACAGATGCTTATCAGAATAATGAAAACACCTGTAGTTGGCAACACGTCAGATGTATGGGTTGGCAGTGGTGTCGTGGCGACCGCAGCGCCGGACTGCTGGTGGTGGTGTGTTAGGTTGGTCTCCATACTACGTCAGGCGTCGTGGAACAGGAGTGTGCAGTGGCTGCAGCAGACGGAGGTAGTGTAAAATGGCAGACCTCTCAGAGTTTCAAAGAGGGCAAATTGTTTGTGCGCGGTTATGTGGAGTGAGTGTGACGGCAGTGGCTAGTGTGTTAGGTGTGTCGCCAGGGACAGTGTTTAAGGTGATGACGGCCTACACAACACACGGGAAAACCACATCGGGGAAGCGGAACAGTGGGCGGAAGAAAAGCATCAGTGACAGGGCACGCCGGGTATTAAAGCACATTGTCACGCGGAACCGTCGTGCCACTGCGGCGCAAGTGACGGAGGAACTCAATCAGCACCTCCCCCCAACCTGTTTCGACAACACAGTCCGCCGCGAATTACATGACATGAACTTACGGGGTCGTGTTGCACGGGCCAAACCTCTCATCAGGGACCAGAACGCTTTAGCACG
>JAGDQP010006063.1:28181-74500 GCA_022664845.1 Lepisma saccharinum
TATACCTAGTTGTTTGAAATTTCCTCTGCATGATTTGCAATTCCGTAGGCCAAGTATAGCTCTAAGGGCCTTCTTCTGCCAAGTAAAAACATCCCTGGCTCTTGAAGCGGCGCCCCAAAACAGTATTCCGTATCCAATATGGGATTGAATCAGTGCATAAAAAGCCATTTTTAAGTAGTTCAAGGATAAGCTATACTTCAGCCTTCTCAATACATAAACACCCCTAGAAAGCATTTTTATAACATGATCGATTTGAACATTCCAAGTCAATTGGCTATCCAGATAGAGTCCTAGCATCTTAGCCGAAGTATTGCTCCTTATTAAAGGGTCAGTATCATTTGAGTAAAAAAGGATAGTTTCAGTTTTGTTCCTATTTAACAGGAGTCCATTAGCTTGAAACCACGAATTGGCTCTATCAAGTTCCAAATTGGCCCTTTCCGTCAATGAAGAAATATTAGTAGCACCTAGAACGATTGTTGTGTCATCAGCATATTGGATCGGTAAGGAATCTAAAGCATTAGGAAAATCGTTAACATATACAACAAACAAAAACGGTCCCAGAATAGATCCCTGAGGGACACCTCTATTAACTAGCATCATATCGGAGATCTTATCATTAATCTTGACAGCCTGTCTTCGATCCTTTAGATATGAGGCAATTAAATTCAAGATACTTGTACTCATACCATGTGATTCTAACTTTTGAATTAACAATGAGTGGGATATTGTGTCAAAAGCCTTACTAAGGTCAATGAGAGTAATAGAAGATGTTTTCTTTTGTTCCAGATTTAAATGAATTGTGCTTACCACTTTTTCAATGGCATGAATAGTTCCAACACCCGGTCCAAAGCCATATTGACATTTGCTCAAGAGGCCATTTTCAATGAAATAAGATTGAAGCTGATCCAGCAGAACACTTTCAAATACCTTAGACAATATAGGTACCAGCGCAATCGGACGGTAATTATTCAAATCATCTCGTTTTCCCTTCTTAAATATTGGTTTAATTATTGTATGTTTTAGTATATCAGGAAAGCGTCCTTCTGCAATTGAGCTATTTATTAGAGTGCAAAGTGGAGAGATTATCAAGTCAATAATATGCTTGAGTAATATCGATGACAAGCCAAAAATATCCTCCGAACGACTAGATTTTAGCTTTTTTACAGCAAGAATTATATTCGCATGGGATATCCATTTTAGGTTAAAATCCTGCTTTAGAGGTGGCTTAGTATTTCGTAATTGTAATGAAGAACAGATTGTATTGTTTGACAAGATTGGGTCAATTTTTGGAATATTATTTACAAAATTGTTATTAATATCATTCGCAGAATTTGTTGGATATACATTTTCTTTAAAAGAAGTAGATTCTTTTTTTATTATGTTCCAGGCCATCTTATTTTTATTCCTAGCTTTACCAATCAGAGAATCATTATACTTTTTCTTGGCCTTATCAATTTCATTCCTATATTTCATTTTTAGATTTTTCAATGTCTGAGTTGCATTAGTGTTCCCATTCTTTACCTGAATATGCCAATAAAATATCTTATTTTTAAGTTCCAATAGCTGATCATTATACCAAGGGCACCTTCGATTATTCATGGAGGGTTGCTTAAGGTCAGATTTAATTAAAGGGCAGTAGATATTGATTCCATACTGGATTAAGTCCATTAGTTTACTCCATGCCAGGCAAGTGTCATGAAACTGTAGCTGAGAGAACTCATTAGATTCAATAATATAATCTCGAAGAGACATAATATTTTGAATTTGTAGGCGCCGGAAGTAGATTGGTTTCTTTAGAACCTGTGGGTCTTTAGCCTGCTTTGAGGGCATGGCGTATAAAGCCCAAAGTCCAAGATGATCAGACAAGCGAGGCTCTAAGGTGCCACAACCAAGATTCGCCTTATTTAAATTAGAAATCACATTGTCAAGACAATTTGTATTTCTCGTAGGCTTGCTCATTGTCCAATGCTCTATCCCTGTCCCACCGTTTCTGCTGTTGAATGGAGTACATTTTACTAGTCCTTTTATGTTACGAAAACAGTTTCTGGAGTAAACTTTATTTTTATATGGGCCAGTCTAGTGACTTTGGACTTCGTCCCGTCACGATTCGCCCTTTAGCTGTTAAAATCCACACCCATGCAACTGCCGGGACTCGAACCCGAGACCTACGAGCCGATGGCCTACCGCCGCAGACCGCTCGGCCACCCGGCCGGCAACAGTTTCTGGAGTAAAGACATTTATGTAGACTTTAATTATTCGATACTTGGAATTTTTATTAATTGAACCAGTGTTAGAATAGAGCTATGAAGAAGACTGATTCATGATTTTACAGAAGTGAGACACGTCAAGCGTATCATAATGATGTTTACTTTACTGTTCGGGTAGACGACATTTTTCAAACAAACTGGCTGCTACTTTCCAAGACATTCAGTGAATATGGTTTCAACTTGATGTATGGCTGCCACTTTCCAAGACATTCAGTGAATATAGTTTCAACTGGATGTATGGCTGCAGCAACTATAACCGCCCTGTTACGTTCTCCTCATTACGCATTTGTTGCCTGTTACTGTTAAGGTTTCCAGCAAACCTCATTCAGTTCTTGGTAATATATTGTTCAGTATCTGTTATTCTAGGTTTAGTTGCGTTACCCAGACCCCCTTTTTACCAATTGTGTTTTACTGCATGTACCATACAAATTGACTCTTGTCCAGTTTGTAGTACCGGATGCTTTGTTGACGGTACCAGAAAACCCTTAACTGGATCTATTTAATTAAAATTTATGGATCGATTTTTTCTGTGTGCAGAAACATTAAAAAAATAGGGAAAACAGGAATTAGCATGTTTATACATCACGGGACTTATTAAACCAAAATTAGAAGCAAAACAAATTATATTTTTGTCCTAGATAAATATTTTTTAAATATCCAGTATTAACTCATATTTCTTTCTCCAAAACGTATTCGTTTATTATTAATTTACATTTTTTTTTACTTATATTCTTACTACATAAAAAAGTTTTACAAATTAGCATTTTATACTTTAAATCGTACTCTGTCTAGAAGATTTTTTTGTATAATAATGGAAAATATACAAGACGTCCTTTTTTATTCATATAAAAAGTAACATACATAGTATGTTAATCTTACATGTAAATAGCTTTCTTTTAGATTCCTTATAGTGTTGACAAAAATAAAATTTTATAAAATATTTTAGTGTAATTTCAAATAGGCTTTAATAAAGTACCTTTTTTTTATTAAAAATTAAATATTTTTAATCATGCTGTAGTATTTATGTTAACCTCCCGTATAGGTTCTCGTGTATGATTATATGAGAAAAGTGCAGTATGTAATATAATATTACAATATAACAGAACTGAGCTGCTTGGAACAAGTGAAGTGGTTATCCTAACTAACACTAGTAGAATCAATTGTTACTAACGCACTGACGTAATTGATTCCAGAGTAAATGCAAACTTATGAATTTTAAATACTGTTCCAAAATAAACAGTTAATTACACCTGCCTACACAACTATACACTATATCCCAAACAAATAAAGTAATTTGAACACATGTAAATAATAAAAAGTCACGTTCAATTTTTTACATTCGGTAGAATTTCGAAGCAGCCGTTCCTGATCGTAATTTAGTTTCATTTCCAAAAGACCTACAACTTTGTTAGAAACAGGGGGCATAGCTGTCGTCCTATAATGGCATAATAATTGTACTTCTTTAATATACTATATATCATTCACATGTGTAAACAGTAAATTATTTGCTACTCTGTTTAATCATTTTCTTGGAATTTTTACGAATAATTTGTTACGGACAAAAAAAAATTTTTTGTCAATATGCATTTTTAGTCATAATTACTCTCTGTTTCACAGATTTTGAATAAAACCGAGACCTTAGGCGTCCCGGGCAGGGTCTGCGCGGGACGCGGGACTTTGCAAGTGAAAACTGGAACTGACCCATTTGGAATGGTCGGTCACCCTAATCACACTACAAATACGTATTCTTATAGATTAAAATTTTGGTCACTGCGCCCGTCTTTACGGACGAAAGCACTTTTAATCATGATTTCTTATGGCTTTCTGATGCACCCTACTCCTCTACCAAGTTTAGTCGAAAAAGCAGTTGAAGCATCAGTAGGTTTACTTGATATATTAATGTTCTTATGTCTCATTTGCTTTTTCATAGCATGAATCTTTCCACTGCTCTTTGTGTAGCTCAGTTTTTATACCAATTTACCTATTCAAAGTACAAGTTTATACAGCCATATGGCATCACAAGGAAGACTAGCTTATTATACACTTTACGCTTAAACACAGTAGTAACTTTATTTTTAAGATGTAAACTAGCTAAAGTATCCTCCCGTTGGTGCGGGCTGAATAACATACGTTAGCACCACCACCACCATCAATACCACTACTACTATTACTATTACTAATAATAATAATTTCAATTTATTGTGGGTTATTGACAATACAGCTTCTGGCCAGGGTATTTTACCCTAGTGCCGGATTTAAGGGGCAAGCAAAAGGCGGCAAGCGCCCCGGGCGGCACGTTTAGGGGCGGCAAACAGCTAAAAATAAAAAAATAAAAACTCCTAAAAAGGAAGTCAAATCGCATATTAAATTGAAATTGGCTTAAACTGTTCAAAATTTCAATACTGCCGCGATTAGATATTTTTTATCTTATTCCATACAACCTACCCTCACCCTCAAATCTAAAAATTGAAAACCGCGATTCAAGTCAGATAGGCAGGTTTACTTCTTTACTGGAGTTAGTAGTAGCGATGCCACGACAAGCTCCAGAGAAGGTAACAAAAGGACACCACGTGATGCGAGACAATGTTGTTGCCGTCGCGCACAATTCCGAACTACAACTAATTTACCATAGTTCTCGCACAGTACTGATTAGCTGACTGCAAATGACGTCACTCATATTCGAATGAAACTTCGAGCTTCGTTGTGATCATGTTCAGATTTGAAGTTCGAACGAAAAAGTTGAGTATAGGGATAGTTTCAGAGTTTATGTATATACAAACATTTTATCATTATGGAGAAAGCAACCTGCAAAGTATTGCTGAAAGATAATCCAGTATAACAGGTAATTTGTGATATTTCAATGCAACTATTTACTGTGACGGGGTTTTATTTGTCACTTTACTTTCTCTAAAGTCTTTCTCCGGACGTACCAATCTTGAGGAGAGTAATCAAATGATTTTACTATTGTTCCACCCAGACGTCGATTTTCTGCATTCGTCCTCGTCCAGCCCCTAACCTCGCGCACAGGTCGATGTCCAGGGCGGTCTTAGATTAAAGTAGAAAACTTAGTACTAGTAACACCAAACTTCCAAACACTTAAGCGTAATATCAGCTTCAGTCTTCTGATCGACTCTATACATGAGGCGCTTACGACTTTGCACCTTATTACAGTATTACTCTCAACTCGCTATTAGACTTTAATCAACTAACGGCCTTATATCTCGCCAAATATATTCCTATGCAAACAACATTAATGCCTTCCTTCATTAACATTCTACCTCTGATTTGCATCTACGATCAGGGAGCTACTTCAATACAACACAAACGCATCAAATGATAATAATGAATATATATTTTTGACTAATAATACAGAACAGTCTTCTTGACGGCTACGACGTGGATATGTAAGATACTGGACTATCTTACGGCAAACGATTAAATTCAACTTCCCTCACAAGGCCTATTAAGTTACAATGAAATATCGGGATTTGACAACGTAACGATTGTCTCTTAAACGAATAAGAGTTTGAACCTATGACCATACGAGACAGGTATACGAGTCTAGAGCGTAGTCACTGAAACAAATTATAACCATCAACCGAAAACCTGCTCTCAAGGATACTTGCAAATTCTTTAGTGAAGGATCTCGTGGTAGCTTCGTCTTTCTATCAAACATAATAGTTACTTTCCTGCTTTCATCCTCGTCCAACCCCTAACCTCGCGAAAAGTTCGATGTCCAGGGAGACCTTACATGAGAGTAGAAAACTTGAAGTAACAAGTGGCATCGTGAAACAACAATACAAACTCGATTCTGAATTTAATTCTGCTAGGCTCAAACTTGCTCTCTCATAATAACAATACTAAACAACGCAGACTTCAGATTTCGAATTACGAAAAAGGTTCCCTCAAATTTAGCTTTGCTCAACGATTCTGCAACTACGACAGCTGAATTAACAGCAATATAATCGGAGCAGGCAACATGATTTCTTGACTTGTACTACTTGCGAAGGCAGTTCGAAAAACTAAGTTAAAGATCTGCAACACTACTTCATCTCAACGAATGTTAGTTTCAACTTACTAGATGCCTACACATTGTTATGTGTTCGTCCCAGCTTCATCATCCGTTCATTGCTAGAGCTAGACTGTGCTCCTATCGTTGCTGAAGTTAGACTGTCTTCAAATAGCGGGAAACAGCATTTTTAAATATCCCTGGTCCCTAACCGACGCGTATTCAAAAATACAAAGGAGCTCCCATCCTTCGAAACCCACAAGCCCAGCACCTTATGAGAAGTTCAGCGAGGATCTGAGCCTGGATCTGATCTCCTCTCTGCAGCCTGGCTTCCGCAGCCGAAAGTAAAGAGTGTGAATACAAAGAAATACTTCCCTCGCTCTCACTTTCACTTCCAGTCTATTGTCCTTGCTGGCTAATTTCCAGCCACTTTTCCTTGTTTGGTTCGGAAGTAGAGAGTTTTTAAATAGCATAGCAACCTTCATATACACACAGACAAATGAAACGAAATCGTTACACATAAATATATACAGATATATACACACATACATGATAACTATAATATAACTGTAGCCAAGGAAAAAATATAATTACATAACATAGAATAAATTTACACAATATCAAAAGTTAGTATGCAAATATTTTAATACTTCCAGATTAATAATTCATTCTGAAATGACCCAATGCCTTGGTGTCAGCTGTTATACTTTTTATAAGTCTTCATGACATTTATGTCACAGAAACAAGAAAATTTTGATATCTATATAAATTTCAATTCCGTGGTACATAAATAAAATTTGGCAATCTCCTTGTAACGCAAAACTATTTCCTTTTTGATACTATGGGTTCATGTTCGGTGGAGGGAGATGACAATGGAACGCATTGCTTAAGATTTTATTTGTACATTAGTTTCATTCTTAGTATACTTATCTGCGGTAATACCCACTAACAGTGATTCCACCCGACCCCTTCCCTGTGGGAGATGTCCCCCCTAAAAATCTCGACAACGCCCCCAACTTTAAAGTCTATAGAGAACGTGTAAAATTCCATTTATACCTCCCAATTTTGACTTTACACCCTCAAACTGAAAATCCTGGCGGAAACCCTGGCCACTAATTTCCAAGATATTAATGTTACTCATATGCAAGTACTAGTAGATCGCTTACGTGGAAAATATTATGAAACCATCATTACGAAGTGAGATTTCGTAGAAAAAGTTTTCTCGTCCTGATAAACAAGCAATCTTTTAAAATAGCGAAAATCTAGTTTAAAGTTGTATATATGCAAATTTCTGGCCTATGAGATACTGTGGATATGCAGATGTTTGACTCTGCCCATGTTGGTAATTTTGTCTTGTATTTATCAGTGATTTAAGTAAATCATACCAGATGAATTATAGCATAGTAGGCCTACCTTGATTAAAGCTAGGTCGTCCTTCTCATTCTTACACAGTAAGGTTGTAGCACGAGAAACTGTACAAAAATTACAATAACTCGCTCCCGATAAGCGCCCTGAGTAATACATATGTAAATGACATAAGTAAATTCAAATTCGCTCCCAATGAATTAATACAATCGTGTTCAAATTGCTCACGAGTACCTAGTACACCGTGCGAAGAAATTTCCTGAAATGCAAAGTAGTGAAAGTAGGCAACACACCATACACGAAATGTTGCGTTTAATCAGTTCTGGACAAGTAAGAAATATATGTTCCCCCTTACGTTCCTTCGGGAATATACAAATGCAGTGATTGGAGGGACCTATGAAGAGAGAGACACGCCCCTAGTTTGAAATCATGTACACGTTTTAGATCATTCTCCAATCCTGGATATGGGCATAATTCTTTACATCACGAGATTCTTGTAAACAATCATAAATTTGAATGTTTCAAACTTACTTCTTCGGCGAAAAGCATGAACTCCAAAAATAGAAAAGAACTTCAGTAAATAATAATAATAAGCATTACACCCAGTAAAGTTAAAAAAATAAATAAAAAGCACACTCTAATAAAGAGAGAAATAACACAACGTAACTTTAAATTGCGTTTATAAAGACTAACACTCTCGTTTAAGTTTCGAACTGGAACGATCATTCATACTGGCAAATATACAGTAATTGTGCCAAACTCTGAAGTGTTCTATGCGGCTGTGTGCAGTTATGAAATGATAGCGAAAACAACGAGATATTTTATGAACAGATTTAGTTATGCAAAACATTAGTCTAAACACTTTTATTCGAACAATTAGCTACAAAAGGATAGTTATTCTGATAGGAAAGAATCAATTGTTTTGGTGTAAGAAATGTTCGCTGGGTATGTTAACGATGAAGTTTCGAAACTTATGATTCATTGTATTTATAATGCAGTTTACCAGGTGTATGCATAAGTTTTTACCGGTTTTTATGGTAAAGAAAACACGTAATTTTCAAGGGAAATTGATTTTGTTTTATTCAAAATATTGGCCATCGGCTTCTACACATTTCGCCCATCTTTCAGCTAACTGATGCATACCATGCCAGAAAAACTGCTTGTCTTTTGCGGTAAACCATTAGTCGAGCCATTTTCCAACGTCTTCCAAATTGCTGAAGTGCTGCTCTGCGAGCGCGTGCCCCATTGATGCGAAGAGGTGATAGTCAGATGGCGCCAGGTCTGGGGAGTGCGGCGGGTGTGGAAGGATGTCCCATCCAAGCGATTTCAAGGTCTTTCACTGGTTTTGTTGTATGAGACGGCGCATTGTAGTGTAACACAATCACTTTGCCATGTCATCGGGACCATTCCGGTCGTCTTTCGATCAATGCGTGATTTAAATTAATCATTTGTTCAGCGTTGTGCATTAACGGTTTCGCCGAGCTTCAAGAGTTCATAATACACAATACCGATCTGTTCCCACCAGACACAAAGCATGGTCTTCTTGCCGAAGCGATTTGGCCTTGGTGTTGAAGGACCGGCTTCGCCAGGTGAAAGCCACGATTTTTTCCGCTTCGGGTTTTCAAATTAAATCCATTTTTCGTCACCCGTCACAATTCGATACAAAAAGGATTTTCTTTCGTGGCGTTGAAGCAGCATTCCACAAGTGACTTTGCGATTTTCTATTTGACGTTCATTCAAATCGTGTGGGACCCATTTACCCAGTTTATTGATCTTCCCCATTGCTCGTAAACGTCTGATGATTGTTTCTTGTGACACATTTAATGCTTTTGCCAATTGCTGTTGAGTTTGAGTTGGGTCATCCTCCAATAACACCTGCAATTGCTCGTTTTCGCACTTTTGTGGTCTACCAGAGCGCGCACTGTCTTTCACAATGAAATGACCACTTCTAAATTGTCGAAACCATGTCTCACATGTTCTAATCGATGGAGCGTGTTCACCATATGTTTCTACCAGCACACGATGACTTTCAACAGCCTTTTTCTTTTGATTAAATAAGAAAAGCAATGCATGCCGGAAATGTTCTTTTTCAGGCACAAACTTCAGCATGATCACTGAACGATAAAACAAAGACGCTAGTGTTTGGCGGATTCAACTTGTGTGTGTTTGTAGTTTAATGTGAGACGAACAAAATGACGTACTGTATGTGTCAAATGAATACGCTGCGTACTTTTTGCTGACGCCATCTCTTAGGTAAACCGGAAACTTCTTATGCATACACCTGGTATATAACATACGATATCATATCTTATCAATGAAATTAATTGATGCTTTGAACTGTGTTATTTCATATATAATAACATTGCTCAATTATTTTGTTATTGATTTTGGGTGCATCGTAGATGTTTCCCCAGTTTTAGATATTGTGACACTAGTGAATTCGGCTACCATAATAGAACTTTAGCTAACAAAGTGGCTGACGAGGATTATGGGATATTATCCACGCATAAAGTAACACGGTGTCGAATAGATCGTGTGATATAAGTAATATTAGTACGCTAAAGAAACATGGTAACTTCAAACATGCAACCATTGATAAAATTTCGCTATACCTTGAAAGATTCAGCTTTCATTGTAAAGTTTTAGAATTATCGGCGGATAAAAAGGCAAATTTTTTGCTTGCGTCCTTGGATAGTGATGCTTTCGAGAAACTCAAAGTGCATTTCACACCATTGAAGTTGTCTGAAGTGAATTATGATCAAATAGAATCTGCACTGATAAAGATATTTGATATGCCGAGAAATCATAGGACAGAACGATTTAATTTCCGCACCCTCATACATGTTTATGGACAGACGGCGTCGGAATATATCCAGGCATTGAAGTTACAAGTAAGTAAATGCCAATTTGGTACTTTTATGGATGAGGCATTGGTAGACCAACTGATATTTGGTGTTCGGGATGTGGTTATACGCAAAAAGTTATTAGCAGTTGAAAACTTAGATTTCGATAAAGCAGTATTCATAGCACAACAGCATGAAGTTATAGAAAGAGACATTGCGGAATTATCACATCAACTGAGTCTGCTGGAACTAACCCCACGTCAAGTAAATAAAGTGGAGCAGAAATTCGAAACATCTTGCTCATGTTCACAAAAATCTTCAAATGCAATAGTAATCGGCAAATGCTAGTTTTCTGCTCTTTCTCAAGTGAAAGGCCAGTGCCCGGTTTTCACTAAATTATGCGGAAAATGTCATGCCAAGGGCCACTTCCGGGTTTACTGTGATCAGTTACAAAAATGGAAAAGTAAACAACGGAAGAAAGAACCTGTTAATGTCATTGATCATGATGAAGAGATGTCTAAAAGTCAGAAAACTGGTAACGACTCCGGTTTCGGTATTAACGACATTTGGCTACTTAGTTTAAAGTCAAGACAAACTTACCAGTTTTCACCAGCAGCCATGACTCGTTTGTTCTTGCAAAATAACCCGATTTACTGTCTTGTGGATTCTGGAAGTGAGAGTAACATACTGGATAAACGCCTTGTGAGTAATCTTGGATTACAAGTTACACCACTTGAAACAACAAGAGTAATGTATGCTTTAAATAACTCTGAAGTATGTTTAACAGGTTCGGTGATCATTCCTTGCATATATAAATCAACACAGTACTTTATAGATTGGTGGGTACCAAACCAAGTAGTTAATAACTATTTTGGGTAGAGTTGGTATGGATCAACTGTTCGGACAATGGAGGAAACGCTTGCATTGGTCAGATAGGTCAAATAATTGAGTGCAGGACAAACCTAAGCCATTTACAAGAGATCTAAGGAATTAAGAAATGAAACGGAAATACAATCCAATTTTACGTAATAGTTAAGCAACAAATGCACTTTTAAATAAGTTATGTATGCAGTTTCAAAAGTCAACGCACGATGTGGAAGGATTGAAGCAGCGTATACCTACGTTGAAAAATACTTCTGAAGAAGAAATTGAAAAATATGAAAAAGGTTTATCAAAGTTAGAATATGACGGCTCTAGTTCCGAAAGTACGGAATTAACATCACAGGACAGTGTTGCCTCTTTCCAAATAGAAAAGATAATATGAAACATACACCGGTTCAAGAAGAGGAGGATAAATCAGGACAATCTATCGAGGAAACAAAATCACAAAATGTAATGGATATTGATGATGCATTACAACATTTTGGTTTTGGCCCATATTTAAAACATCCAGCCATAGTACCACAAAAGGCAATTTGGAGCATATTTCTTCAACGTGGTTATGCAAATGAGGTGAAAAAAGATGTGCAAAAACTATTAGAAGCATTACAAATTGCAATTACATAATATTAACTTTATGGAACAAAAACATTTTGACGACTACTAGAATTTCATTATTTTATTATTGGACATGACTAGTATCAAATAATTTGTTAATAAATAAACTTTTGCTTGGTATGAATGTTCGATAAGTAAATTCTGAATGATAGATGGAGGAATTTGTTTGTGGTAAAAGCATTGAGTGAATGTAATATTGTAAAATTTAACTCATTATTTTTGTATTGTTAAGTGATGGCAATGTATTTATTATGTCTATGCTATGTTTCCATTTATGCCAAACAGGGATTTATGATATGAGTATGTATGATAATGGACCCTTTTCTTCAAGGGAGAGGGAGTGAATTTGTTAGAAATGCAAATACTATGCATATATTTTTCATGAAAAGTAAATATTATTCTATTTCAGTTTTCATATGTAGGTTAGGAAGAATTCAATTTCATTTATTTGATGTGTATGTTAACTTATATTTTTAGTGTCATTTCTTGATTGTTGTGTTTTGGGGAAACATTTATTTAAGGAAAAGAGAGTGAATTGTGTGAAGTTATGAAATGATAGCCAAAGCAACGAGATATTTTATGAACAGATTTAGTTATGCAAAATATTAGTCTAAACATTTGTATTCGAACAATTGGCTACAAAAGGATATTTATTCTGATACGAAAGAATCAATTGTTTTGGTGTAAGAAATGTTCGCTGGGTATGTTAACGATGAAGTTTCGAAACTTATGATTCATTGCATTTAAAATGTAGTTTATATAACATATGATATCATACGTATCTTTTCAATGAAATTAATTGATGCTTTGAACTGTTTTATTTCATATAAAATAACATTGCTCAGTTATTTTGTTATTGATTTTGGGTACATTTTAGATGTTGCCCCAGTTTTAGATATTGTGACACTAGTGAATTCGGCTACCATAATAGAACTTTAGCTAACAGCGGAGTAATGGAATAATACTTGGAAATGAGAGCCTCAGACTAGAGTCTGACGTCCTCGGTTCAAATCTCTTCATATGACCATTCACTTTTTCAAACTTTCATTTTGAATAAAACAGATGAGAAATGTCAATTTCACAGGAACATTTTAGATTGCATTCCAAGGCTTGAATAACAGAACGAGCTCAAAGAAATACGTTACGCTGCCAATTTTAACACTAAAAGCTACGTAAGGGATGTAATTAACGAAATCAAGTGAAAATGTAAGTTAATACGGCCAGCTGTCGAGTTCAAGACGGTAATTACACAAGACAACGTTTAAAACATTTTCCCGTAAGATTTCTCTATACTAATTTGGAGGTGCTGATTTCGAATTTGGTAATAGAAATTTTGTCGCACGTGACTGTTTTGTCACATAACTTCTTTACTTTTTCGTATATAGAACAAAATTGACTTGATTTTATGAATATTTACACACTAAAGACCATAACCAGTGATTTCGCCACACCACCCCCTGTGTCACACAACTCGAAAATCGACAGCTGATCGAAAATCGATAGAAACCATGCAGAACCCACTTACACGCTTCCAATGTTAACTTTACACCCCCGAAACTGAAAATCCTGGCGGAATCCCTAATCATAACACAGGCTATTAAGCACGGAAATACAGTGATCAAAAATCCTACAAGAGCAAATAAAACTCAATTTGAGGTTATGAAGCAATGTTTACTTTAGAACTATGACATCTAATCGTGAGGTCGTGAGTTCGAATCCCGTTCTAGAAAATTTGTTGATAGTGATATATTCCTCAAAGCATGAATAATTACATAAAATAATAATAATCAGTTCTATATGTATCCATACAAGCATTTCAGGACATAAGTACTTATTATGTTTAAAATATAACATCAGAGAAGTGGTGAGTGTTGACAGATCGTCAGTATGTTATATGCGAACGTTAAATACAAATTAAGTAAATGTTATATACAAAGTCGGACCAAAGTGCCATACAGCAAATTCACTATCCGCAAAGTTCATTAGCCCTAAAGCTCAATGATCCCCACGAACAATGAGTCACTAAGATACTAAACTGTTCTTCAGTAAAGAAGACATAAGTTATTTCCATGGGTCTGAAATACTTTTTTCTCTCTCTCTCTTGCTGACAAATTCTATACTTTTGCCATCTGATGAAGAGAATTTATTATTGACTTATTAACTAATAGGAAAAATACTTGATCTGACCAGGGCTCGAACCCACGTCCGTGTAGCATTGGTTTAGAAGTCTAAGGTTTTAACCATGAGCTACTTTTACAGCTAGAGAACTGTTGCCAAGATATTCTTATCACCAGCAGATTAAGTCACGCTAAGTGGACTGTTTTATACATTAGTGATTTTAGATAAGGAAGATTAAATTACTTTTTTATTTTAGTAATAGTAAAACAATCTTACTGTTTGGTAATGAATGATATTCATTTCCATCTACGCAGTTGTCTACGAACAGAACAATATTGTGTCTGTATGTTTTTCCAGATTTAAATCTGCATTGTATATTTTACACGTGTAAAAGCATATAACAATTCACTTTGTTAAAACAGCTTTTCTTATTGATCAAAATTTCTTTATGAAAATTATTATTAGATTGAAATGTTAATAGCATTTTGCTTCATACTTTATGCCAGAAATTGAAACATATGTAATTGGGTTATTCCACGAAACATCATCCAATTTTAGAAAAACGCAACATTTTAGAAAAAAAAATATTTTTCGTATATGGGTTCTTAAATACCTGAAGATATCAAAACCACTTTTGAAAGAAATGTTATGCCCTTATTTCTCGCGGGGCGAATATAATTCCAAACTGACAGGTAGCGTTTCTTACTCCCGTAGACAAGTACGGGAACCTGAATATCTCAAAAACCAGAAGAGCTAGAGAAAACTTAATCAAACACCGTTGGGTAGTTCTTGAAATGCACATTGAACATACGTAATCACTTTTTCTGAAAATTAGTTTCTTTATTCCAATAATTAGGCTAAAAAATAAGTAACAAATTGTGTAAAATTTGATGTTTAACAATTTTTTTTGGGTTCTCTCTTCAAATACTCTTCAAGGAATTAAATAAAATTATACAAAATTTTGTAATATTTAGACCTACCAATCGAGTGTATGCACGCAAAAAATCATGGTCCTCAATCACACTTCTTCTCCTCTACGGGGGTTCAAACATGGTCCTTTGCAAAAAGTGTCAGATTTCGGGCTTAAATGTCCGAAAACCGTTCGTCAAAAATAAGATACTTCTAGAAGTCTGAAATAGCATGTAGTAAGTAACATAGACACTATATTCTTTGCAGAATTACTTTAAGCCCGCAGTTGTGGAGGTTTGTTCATTACACAGAATTTCTCGAAAATAAATCTTCATAGCAAATACAACTACAATAAAACTCCTAGTTTTGCACCAGGACTGCTGTCACTTTGTCTAGATTCAGAGGATCATAAAAATATCATAATTGCACTGCTATTATCACCTGAAACTGGATGTTTCCCAGTATACATGAATTAGAAATTTTAAGTTTTTATTTAACCGTTTATTAGTACCTTGAAATATCACTACATTTGTTGTGGTAATAATAATGTAATGCAATATTTATTAATGTTCTACGAACAACATGGTGCCAATACAGCCTAAGTCATACAAGATGCATATAGATATACAGATAGCAGATAGACATATAGCTAAACAAGAAGGTGTTAAATATTGAAGTTTGACAGCAATAAAAATATTTTACGTAATGTTTGTTGATAAAACATTTAAACAAACTCAATCTTTATCAGAATCAGTTACTAATTTATGATGCCTTGTTCTGTACAAAGGAAACACTAATTCAAAATTTTCCCTCTATATTCTAAATTTGAATTTTATTTATAACGATTAGGCCGGGATAGAGGATATGAAAGCATTTGGGAAGGTGTTGGCCACGGCCTATGCTGTAGGTGCCATCCCAGCATTTGCATGGTGTGACTGAGGTAAACGTGGAATAACTTCAATCAGGATTATCGACCGCTGGGATTGAACCCACGGCCTCCCGAATGCTACGCCAACGCTATACCACTGACCTACGGCAGCTTGGTCAATATTCTAAAAATTCCATATTAAAAATAATACATCAGTACTCCTAATCTTTTGAGAATAAGGGAATTTGAATTTATACTATAATATCCTGAAAAGGCAATAATAATAATAATAATATTATCTCTATATAAAACAGAAATCCTGACTGACTGACATAAACGCTCAGACCACACTAAGCTCGATATTTCAAATTTATGTATAATCTGGTTTTAACTAATTTATTTCACTGATGTTCGATAAGGTAGCAAAAAAGTGCATATTGCGAAAGTAGAAATGAAAAACGTAATTTCTTTTTTTTAAAAAAAATCGGTGGTATGTGGCTCGCTCTTCTCTCGACAATCAGGAAATGGACGGGGAACAGCCTTTTCCCGACCTAAGGCAATGGGCGGGTGCCCATTCTTTTCCCACCATCAAGTCCTGGGGGATGGTTGGAGTTTCGCCTCTATGCCGGCAAGTCAGAGACCGACAGCGACCCGGAAATGGCCCGACGACCAAACGCCACTTGTGACTGCACGTCGACCTTTCCCCATCTACTTCCCGACTACTAGTTTGGGCTCTGCCTATCATCGGCTCCGCCCCGACCAAAATACCCAAAAGATTTGCCGTCTTTGTCGGCATTTAGCTTCCTGGGTCAGTGCAAGTTAAGTTTCACCGCCGTCATACTATACAAATGCAAATGTGGTATCTTCAAATAGACCACATTTTTCTTCTTCTGTGAAACAATCGAATCTAAGCCTGTGTCATTTGTAATGTTTAGACCTACCAAAAAAGTGTATATATTCAAGAAATCATTTGGTTGAATTACATTGATTTCTTTCTAGCAGGGTTCACACATGGCCTTTCGTCAAAACATGCAGGATTTCAGACTTAAATATTTAACTTTTTTTTAAAAAAACTGAAATTTAACGGTAGCCTTGTTAGTGGTCAGCTCACAACCAAAATTACAACTTTTATTTCTAATTGGTTTGGTCAGTGCAAGCGGATTATATGTGTATATGCAGCTTCATATTACTACACTGCTTGAAAGGCACACTTTTAACTCCCATGGACAACTTTTTATCGACCAAACCACTCGAAAATAAAAATTGCACCTTCTACTGTGATTTGAGAACATACAAAGCTGCCTGGAGAAGACCAACTTTCAGATTTTTATGATGGCCCATTTGAGATATTTCAGACCCAAATACGGCATTTTTCCTGTAGCAAAAAAGCGTTGTGATTCAACGCTACAGAGTTTCCTACATAATCATCCTGTTGATAATTCTAAACATCACAAGAGAAACTGCAGTCTTATATTCAACTTTTTCCCTAAAACATGGTGACTTTCGTTAAGATACGATTCGCATTTGCATCGTATAGCGAAGAAAATCCGCTGGTATTGACCAAACCATTACAAAATAAAAGTTGCAATTTCTGCTATTAGTTGGTCACATACGAAGCGTTTTCGAAACCACACTTCAGATTGTTTCATGAGGACGCATATGCAATATTTAAGGCCGAAATCCGGCATTTTTTTGCAAAGGGCCATGTTTGAACACCCGTAGATAAAAAGTGTGTGAAAGTCAGAAACTCTTTTGAGAGGTTTATACATGACAAAATTTTGAAGAAGTTTATTCAACTCCTATAACCCAAAATCTTGGTTTAAAAATCGAATTTTATGCAATTCGTAAATTTATTTTCACCCTAATTTTTGGAATAAAGAAATTAAGTTTCAAAGACAGGATTCCACATCTTCCAAGTGCACTTCAAGAGCTACCCACTAGTTTTTAATTCAGCTCTTTAATTCTTCTAGCTTTTGAGATATGCAAGGTTTCCGTACATATCCTACGGGAGTAAAAAACATCACCCGCCATGTTGGAAATATGGTCACTCAGAAAGATATAAAAGCATCACATTTCTTTCGAAAGTCGTTTTGATATCTTCAGGTATGTAGGAACTCGTATATGATTTTTTTTAAATGGTGATGTCACCAGTTTTTCTAAAATTGGATGATTTTTCCAGGAATGACCCAATTTTACTATAACTAACCTACACCAATCTAATCTTCCTTATCTAAAATCACTCATGTTTAAAATGGTCCACTTAGCGTGACTCGCTCTGGTGGTGCCTTAATACACCACCTCTCTGATGTTATATTTTAAACATAATAATTACTTGTGTCCTGAAATGATTGTATGAATACATATGAAACTTATTTATTTCATTCTAATTTTTATCTATTTATACATGCTTTGAGAAATATATCATTTCAAACAAAAATTGTCCCGAACGGAGTTCGAACGCAGGACCTCTCGATTAAAAGCCCCAGCGCTCTACCACTGAGCTAACATTTACATAGTTACCAAGCTCCTTCGGAGAGGACTCCTTCTGAAGAAACATGACTGAATTTTTGTGTCCAAGACAATGAGATCCATATACGTTGTTGTTGTTGTTGTTTTGTCTTTTCCTAGTCTTGTTTATTGTATTATAAAAGCGCAAATATGTTTGCTGTCTTTGCTCAATTTCTTTCAGAATAAGCCAAGATTATAATTCCAAACTGTATCAAAATAAAAAGTTACACATGTTCAAGAGCACTATTTGCATGTTCCTGTAGGTATAGCAGATATTACATGTTGCACATTTCAAACATGAAAAAGGCAGCACGTTGAATATTATATTGATAAATTAGAGGATGGAAACGAATTTTGTGCCAAACTAATATAAAAAGAATTCTTCTCTTGAAATAGCGTAAAAAAAGGGGAGCATTGTCTACTCATATCTTAAAAACTATCTGTTTAGAACATGCCACTATAGATTCCAGCTATTGTGAATATAACGTTCTAATAATTACAACACTAATGAACTAGTGTGTATAACAATTCGCACAGATGGAATGAACACTGCAGAGCCGAAACGGGTCACCGGCTGTCAGGGGATGCTGGTCATGTTTTGGACTGTGTCATCAGGTTTAAGATTCGAACGCATTCTGGCGCGGATTCGATGTAGATCTGATAACCCGGAAGTTGAAGGAGGGATTTTAATTATTTCATTGTGTTTGAACAGTGTTTATTTCAGGGGTGACCAGGATCGGAGATGTTACACCGCGAACACGAAAAATACGACGTCAAATTTCTCAGTTAAATAGATTTTTTAGACCGGGTTAATAGGGTTGCCGGGTCACTCATGTTTGGGTCAGGTCCTATCATCGGGTCATCGAAAGTTGCCCGGATTTGACTGTGGAATACGCACAAACAGAGAGAGTGTGTGTAAATTAAGAGAAGAAATAAGCATGAATAGACAGAGGGAGAAGTAAAAGAAGAGAAAGAAGCAGCGAAGACACTATAACAGTACATGAAGAAAGAAAGAAAGAAAGAAAGAAAGAAAGAAAGAAAGACGAATGAAAAACACTGAAAGTATATTATCATTATGCTAAACGACACACATATTGTTTATTCGGATTCTGACCAGTGATGCTTCGTAAGTTCTCTACAACGTGGAGATGAATCTCTGTTTGAATACCAAAAAGAAACTGGCTGGTGAGGAATCGAACCCAGGTTTTCAAATTAGAAGTGAAGCACGATAGCGATACACTACAGGCGACTTTATCCAAAACGTGATTAACACATGCTATAGTGTTTCTTTCAAAGAATAATAACATCAAAAGTGGATGCTTCTGATCAATGACGTGCTTTTACCTTTCCTGGTAACCCCCTGAGACTGGATTTGGGCTTTTTCAACCAACGTTCGTAAATCGTCTTCCTCTCTATAGTGACTCAGGGATTCGATTATACAGTCTGAAGGATTCTTCGTTTTGTATGAGAAGTAATTATTAGATTCTTCACGACCGCTTTGTAAGAAATACTAAGCTTGATCAGGATTTGCACCTATGTTAGTTTGTTTTAGTACTTGAAATTCCAGCATTTTTGCTCTACTTCATTTTGCAAACTAAAGACAGAAGCCAAGAGTTACTAACTTCATCTTTGGAAATAGCCAACTTCGTTCTGTAAGTTTTTTAAACCAAAATGCACGCTAATTTTTTTATTCAATCAATTATAGACAAATTAGTGGCCACTAATATCCGAAATAACAAAAGTCCAGAAAAAATGAAATAAACAATAAAAGCTTATGCAGTTTCTACGCGCCGTGGAAGTTCAAAGTCACGCTTAAAGGAATAAGTATTATTATTATTATTGCAGTGAAACGTACGATAACTGACAGTTTTATATTAACTGTAGAACAGTATTGAATATTATGGAAGTAAACTCTGTTTTGCTTTTCTCTTAAAATGTATTTTCCAGAGCAAAAGTCAAAATTTCTGATACGAATATTTACGTGTTTTTGAACTACTTCGTTTCTCATTCTATGCATGTGCTTAAAATGACTCCCTTGCAAGAAGGATATTCCAGGATTGTTACATTTTAATTCCTAATATTCCGGGAGTATTCCTAGGTAATTAGAAATATGACAGAAATTGTCCCGGGATTTGAATGCTTGGTATCGTGAAAAAATACACGGAATATTTCTAATATATTGTCATAGAATAAAAATAACCTTGAACATTAGAGAAAGGTTTACGTTACACTGCAAAATCTTGTATTTTAACGTTACAAGGATAAAAAGTATAATAATAGCAGAAAGTAAAAATGTAATTGGAAAGTTAACAAAAAAGTGTACTCCATGTATTGAAAATATTGAGGCATGAATAATGCTGGTATATAGTGAGAATATACCTCCCTTTCTATTGTGAAGAGCCTATATTTATTGCGAACTCTCTGGGAGAATTTATTCAGTTACTTACCTTTAATGGCCAAACATGTGCTGTGGGGTCAAAAGCCCTCGCATATTTAAGGGACAATTTCCCTCGGCGTAAAGAAACCCAAAAAAGTATTTCGGGAACATAATACATAATGTATTTTTTGTTTATTTTTGTTTTGTGCATTTACCTTATATTTATGGCCCAGACACTCACCTATGCCTAAGTCGTGATATGTTTAAGGGACTGCAAGAGACAGGTTCAAGCCATGGGTATCTATCTTAGAGCTAAATTTAAAAAAACACTAGATTCTTGTTCCCGTAATACCTTTTTCCGCGACTATATCATCGTGGACATCGTGGACTAAGTGGACATTGAATACAAGAGTCAGAACCTATATTCTCTGTTTCGAAAATCCCGTATTGTGGTTATAATATTAGGAGGCAAAAACATACACTTCACAATACACACACGACATTATTATTCCTCATTTTCAACCTCCTCTGGCAGTTATACGAAATGTTTACAGAACTACTTTGTAAATATATGTCAATTTTTGGGTTAATTTTAACTATGCAAATGTTTGAATCAATAGCAATAGGATACAATTGGGGAGTTGTTGTGAATAAAAGACAGTGGCGATCACGGTTGTGATCTTTGGCTCTCCTCTCCCAACATGCCTGGTCATCGTTGGAGCAGTGGACCAACTCCTGCCTCCGGGAGAGACCTCATCCTCATCGATACAATATCTGAATACAATCATATTCAGAATAAGAGGGAAAACACAAGTAAGCGAAATGAGTTTGTAAGCAAACAAGCAATAAGAATAAGCTGATTTGTTGGATCGTTGGATAATAACAGATTGCTGGCGTGGTTATTAGCTTGATTAGCTATGTGCACTTTCCACACTGAGTCATAGGTTCGTTTTGCACCTACGGCAGTGTTTCTCAACCATTTTCATCCCGCAACTAAAAACATGACATTTCAAAACATGACCGTTGATATGCTGTATTTGATAATAAACATCCTAATTACATTATTCAAAACTATTCAACAAATTACATTATTTTAGTAGACCCTAATTATAAAAACAATAAGCAAAATAGAATATCGTCTTCGAAATTTATTAGTTTTAACCTACAAACCCTACATAAATTAATTTTTTCACCTTCTCTTGCGACTACTTTAAAAAAACATAACTCATGACTCCTCTGGCGGTCGCGACCTCCACGTTGAGAAACCCTGACCTACGTCAATATAATTTTCTTTCAAAATCGTAAAATATTGTATTCTCTTGATTAGATGCATTTGGGGGAATAATATCTACCAACCTCATTTGTAAAACTCCAACTTACCTTAGAAAGTAGGGGGAATACAGCTCGTATTTTGGAACCATTGTTATACTACTCAGAAATTGATTCTTTGTGCATGCAATGTGGCCTGATATAAGTTTACTTAAAGAAATGCAATTCTAAAATAGTATAATTCAATAAAATCAAGAAACCAGTGATATTCGTTAGGTGAGAACAATGTGGATTTAGATCGAGCAAGAACAAGAAAGCTCCGTTAATTTTTCTGTCCACCTGGTATGTTCTGTCTGTTAGCTACCTTAAAATATTGGACTTCTTAATTTTGATTAATCCATCTGTAATGTAGGCAAGCGCCTAAACGATAACAAGTTCAGAGAAACTGACTTCAAATTTTGGTTCAGTGATCTCGATTTATCAAGCCGTTTCTAATTTGGTGTTCAAATTGGCAGACGCTTTTCATTAAGTGATTAAATTACTGTAAAGCATATAGAGAGTGACTGACCTTAAGTTTGACGTCAGCGAAAATGACCTCGATTAAACTGCCCCATTCTAAACATTTTGATATGAGTATTAAAACTTTTGATATAATTATTAGACTAAACCTTGAAATGGTTAACCCTTATTTAAGCAATGGTAATCGTTGTTAGATTTCTTTGCATTTGACAGGAACCAAACTATTACGTCCATGCAATATGAACATAGATGACGGAGCTTTGCGAGAAAAGAAGAGCAAGCTTCGGGATTCGAACTCGCGTCGCCAGCTTTATGGACGAAAAGGGGAAAAAATAACGTGACGCAGCGCACGGCCACGAAGACATCAGATAGACAGGTTTTAAGCTCAACTCTTACTGAAATAAAAGCAAAGTAAAAGTTATATAATACTGATTTTTGTTTCAGTTACAGTGTTTCGTGCATTTATAAGTTAATCTTCTATTGACTACTATTTTGTTAGATTCTATACATATGAAAACCATGTTATATAATTTGTTAAAAGTTTCAAAAACCGTATTTAACGTCCCAAGTGGGAATAAACAAAACTTCATCATTAATTATTACAGACATAACAACATCGCTGTATTATAATTTATTTTATTACTATAAAAACAAGAGAAAAGTTCTGTTTACTTTTATTCACATATTTTTCGCTACATCACGACTAGATATACAAACATTATTTTCTTCACAAAGATTAGTACTCGAAAACTGCACTAATACACTCATTGTATTAAAACCTGCGTAGTGGTCACTCATGTTGTTACAAGGTTGCCACATAGTTCAATTTCTGAACTTAAACTTTCTAAGAGCTGAAAAAGAGTGCGCTCAGATTATAATTGACTGAGTGTAAAATAACCAAGGGCCTGAAAGACTTCGGCCATGATGACTACGCGAGTAGGCAAGTTCTATACTGCTAACATTATTGCAAGTTCATGTAGTATTTTTTATTTTCTTATTCCACAGAAGTTGAAAATGTGGAGATAATTTTGATGCTAGGCGACTTCAGTCAGTAAGTCCGATCCGAAAATTTACAAACAGCTGCACTTTCGCATAATATAGACATATGATGCCGAATCAAATTCAATCCTGAGGCACTTGCTGAAGTAGGAAACTTTATGGTTGTAGGTTCGAATCGCCTGCAAGTGGCGACTTTTGATGCTTAAATAAAAACTGTCAAAAGTTTTAATTTGTGTTACGTTCAACTTGTCATGTTGCACGAAAGGTATTAGAACTTTTGATTGCAGTTTTAACTTCTTCATTTGCTAATGACATTTTTTTGTGATGTTAGTTTCGTTCAGGCTGATTTACTTTAAAATAAAAGACAATAAATGATAGTAACTTAATGTGAGAATACTTACCCTAAATTGGATTTGTTCCTAAAAGTGCCATAATATATTCATTTTATAATTCAACATGACAAAAAGGACATGCATACACATGTGTTTACTTACTACAGAATACATACAGACAACATATATTATATATACTCAATGTTACATTTTCCTCGCATTTGAACTTCATAATTCATCAGTGCTGTCTTTCGTTGTCAAGATGGAGTAGGGAAACACGCTGAGCGTTCCCGTACGAAAGGAAACCAACATTGGTTCAAATCCTGTTCAAGTTGAAGATTTTTTTTCAAAGCGATCTTGAATAATCTAAACATCACTTCTCATACAAAACGTAGAATATTTCCAATTGTAGAATGAAGCACCTGAGTCATTATGGAGAGGAAGACGATTTACGACTGTTGGTTGGAAAAATCCAAATTAAGCCTCAGAGGGCTACTAGGGCAGTTAAGAACACGACATTGATATGAACTATCCATTTTCATGTTATTATTCTTGAAAGAAACACTATGGCATTCGTTAAGCATGTTTTGGATAAAGTCGCTCATGGAGTATCGCTATCATGCTGGACTTCTAATTTGAAATCCTGGGTTCGATTCCCCACCAGCAAGTTTCTTTTTCGCATACACTGAAGTATTCAAACAAAGATTCGTCTCTGGATTGTGGAGTATTTACGAAGTATCACTGGTCAGAATCCGAGTAAACAGTGTGTGTGCTGTTTAGCATAGTGATAATGTAGTTTTCATATTTTCTATTGATCTTTCTCTCTTCCTCTCTTTCTTTATATATTTTTATCGTGTCTTCACTGCTTCTTTCTCTTCTTCTTCTTTTATCTATTTATCTTTATTTTGTCTCTTACTTTACACGCACTCTCTCTTTAGGTGCGTGTTCCAGAGCAAATTTGGGCAACTTTCGATGACCCGGTAATAGGGTCTGACCCAAACATAAGTGAGCCGGTAACCCGATTGACCCGGTCTGGAAAATGTATTTAACTATGAATTTCGGCGTCGTATTTTTCGTATTTTCGGGGTAACATCTCCGGTCTTGGTCACACCTGAAACAAACACTGTTCAAAGGCAATGAAATAATTACAATCTTTCCCTCATCTTCCGGGTTATTAGATCTACATCGAATCGCCGCGTCCGAATGCGTTCGAATTTTACACCGAGCGACACAGTACAAAACTTGACCAGCATCCCCCGACAGCCAGTGATCCGTTTCAGCTCTGCCGTGTTCATTCAATCTGTGCGAATTTTGTACACACTAGTTCATTAGTTGTAATTATTAGAACGTTGTATTTGCAATAGGTAGAATATATAGTGGCATGTCCAGAACTGATGAGTAGCAAATTCTCCCCTTTTATTTTCGCTATTTCAAGAGAAGAATTCTTTTTATATTAGTTTGGCACAAAATTAGTTTCCATGCTCTAATTTATTAACATATTATTACATGTGTTTCTTTTTTCACGTTTGCAATGTGAAGCATGTAAAGTTTACTATGCCTATAAGGAACATGCTAATTTTGCTTTTGAACATTTGTAACTTTTCATCTTCATACAGCTTGGCTCTTTCTAATAGAAACTAAGCAGAAAAATTATCATTTATTCATTTTCTTTTTATGTTCACTTTGCATTCGTAGTCTAGAATAGAAGGTACGGCCTATGGTATCTACAGGGTTTGTTACAATCAGTGATTCCTCCAGACCCCGGCCCCTGGGGGGGGGGGTCAGCCCCAAATCCTCGAGAGTATCATCAATTTTAACTTTATTTTCACGGTCAAAAGTTGACAAAATATTGCAAAGCTACCTACACCCTCCCGATTTTGACTTTACACACCCTAATCTGAAAAATCCTGGGAGAATCCCTGATTACAAAGTATTCCGAACCAGTATATTTAATAAGCTTCACCGAATTCGCAACCGAACCCCGCGCAAAAAAAGCATCTGTGTTACACTTTTGACATTATCCTAGATGTGTCTCAAAACTTTTGAGTTTCACTGGAAATCATGAGTATTTAATCTGACCACCAAGTTTGGTTTCCATTTTGAAATTAACTTAATTAATTTCTGAAGCACCCTTTATATATTCGAAGAGCTCTGAACAAATATAAAGTCCAAAAGTCACTTCTATCTTGCTGTTAGATTTGTTGGAAGTGAGCTCTATAGTGCGCGAACTGAACTTAATCTTTTTACTACGTTTAAATTCCATATTTTTATCTTTACTTCCTCTTCGTCTTCTCTCTCTCTTTCTCTCTCTCTCTCTCATATCTCTGCCTCTGTCCGATAGACATAGACATTCACTGGTTTCAATGTTTCATTGTGTGTTTAAATTTCTCCCTGCATCAACTTATGTATATTGATTCGTCTCGCTTTTATTCTTTCATTTTATCGATACTAATACATGTCTATTTTGTAAAACAAAAACTGCTCATGATGTTTGCTGATTTTAGTATGAGTGTCACGAAGGAAGGAGAAAGAGGGGGTCTGTTTACCAAACACGATTATGGGATCAGAAGGTGCACTTTGGGTTGCCTAGCTGCACGGAGTTGGATGTCGCATTTTTTTTTTTTTGATGCGAAGTGTACAAGGAACATTCTGTTTACAGTACGAAATTTATCTCATTAGCACTCTTGTACACAAATGTTCCGTTCGTTAAATTCGTCTATGGCATTTCGGCATCTTTGGATCAGGTGAGACAAGTTTCATACTGCAAATTAAATTTTGTCAGAGGAAGTCCCAATAAAGATGTTTTTGTTCTGAATGTATATTTGTAACAAGATCGCACATCATTAATCATCAAATAATAACAGGGGTAAATGTAAAAGAACCGCTATTTTCCAGTGGCATGAACAATTACAAAAGCTTTCTAATATTTTTTTTCAGACGTTCAATTGTTCCACTTTATTTAACATCACGAATCTTAATAATATGTATGGGTAAGGTGCAGTTTTGGTGACCAAAAATGAAATGACAGGTCCCTACATGCGTAGTTTGTTTGTGCTTGAGTGTATCCTAGTTTGTACATGAGTGACGTCTGGTTAATATGATGAAGTAGAAATCCTGAATCAAGTAATTTACTTAAGGTGCGTTTGTGCCTTAAAACGTTATCCTTATTAAGCCAAAGAGATGGAGTATGAAATTACATAGGATTCAGTTGTGCACTCCCCTCCTCCCCGCCAGACGACGGACCAGCCAGTTGAAGAAGTCAGAAGATTAAAGCATTACTTTTTGAACAAAAAAGATGAAGCTGGACTCAGTTTAACATCTGCACTTGAATCACATATTGAGAAGGCAAATTGAAAAAGGACTCGGTGATTCAAAGAAAGATACAAGATTATTTTAAACAATCTGTATCTGCTCAAAATTAAGTTAAATGAACTGTACTTTTTGTGTTTGTGCTAGTGTTAGGTAGTACGTACATAAAAACAACAACATGTGTATTTCAATTTCCTCTTATTGTACTTGGAAACCTGCATTAGTGTACATTAAGTATAAAAATACAGTAAACAGCAAGATAATGTTGCCCAAATTTGTGTGTTGCAGTATTTTTTCTTGTGTTGCATCCTAGGCTTTTCCGAATAGCGGACACTTCTGAATAACGGACAGTTTTACGTTCCCCGTTACTGTCCGCTATATAGAAGTTTCACTGTAATAATAACTCCATGGCTTATGGAACTCGCAAGTTCATCGCCGCAGTAACAAACGTTAGCCATTGGATTCAATCCTGAGCAATATCAAGACAGTTTTCATCACGAACTCCTACTTCTCGAATATCTCTTCTAATACTGTCCTTCCAACGACGTATCGGTCTTCACAATGGTCTCCTTTCATCCGGCCTTCCAACCAGGATAGAATATAGTCTTGGTTTTTCCGCCATCCTAGCTACATGGCCTGCCCACCTTAGTCATCGCGATTTAATTATTTTTTAAACATCTGATGAATCGTACAGTCCGTGGAGTTCTTCATTACACAGTCTCCTCCACTCTAAAGTCATCTCGTCCCGTTTCTGCCCGTATAATAATAATAATAATAATAATAATAATAATAATAATACAGCTACTAAAACTACTGCAATGGTTTAAAACATTAAATTTAAATATTTTCATTTGCAACAATCCAAATTTAAAATTCAACATTATAAGCTTTTTAAAATATTTTTATTTCCAACAATCCAAATTTAAATTTACAAAATATAAACAACAAAAAACAAACAACAATAAGGAAAACAGCATTTACAAGAAGAAAAATCTTCTCCAATTCCTTACCCGAAGAAACTGACCCAAGAGACTGACCAGAAAGAGACTGACTTCAGTTACCCAAGAACTGAATAAACATTACCACCCTGAACGGCGATGCTAATAAGCTGCAATAGGAAAGCAATGGCGCGAGTGTTGCTGGAAACAAGCCGAATGCGTCGTCCAACTTCCTTGATGAAACTAAAGTCCTCAGCGTTCCAAGTACCGATTGACTCGGTGCTCCAAGTAAATTGCAATGACAATGAAGATAAATTTATCCAACAGGGTATTGTTTCATCTTTTTTTTTTTTCGAACTCTCGACTTGAAGCAGCACCACCAGCTCGCAATGATGAATGAAAAAGATTCGAGAGGGCAAACGTATCAACACAAATAAAATCCCATAATAAAGATCTTCCTCCTTTATATCTTCCCATAACAGATTATAAACTATTTTTTTTTTATTTCTGATTGTTGTTTTAACTTAAAAATGGAAATAATGTATTAACTGTTTTGTATTAATAATGAAATTACTGATTTTATTAATTAGTTCGGGACACAGTCACTTCCGGTTAATAAAAATACGATAACATCTCAGACAGGTTCAATATTTGATCATGAGCAAAAAACCATTGCAATCGATCAAACCGTTTTCGCGTGATGACGACACAAACATATTCATCTCTACGTATAAAAATAAATATTGCGCTGTTTGCGTTATCGTCACGTCAAAACGGCTTGACCGATTGCAATAATATTTCGCACATTATCAGATAATGGTCCAACTTGAAATGCTATCATATTTTATTAATTCATAACCAATTAATAAAAACTGTAATTCCACTATTAATAACAATACAATGTTTATTTATTTGTTTGCTTATTAAGTATCCAAATACACCTTAGGCCATTTTATGTTGGACAAAGTGACAAAGTAGTTCTTATTTGGCGGTTCATAAACAAGGTAATTCTATAATTGTACCATTTAATGTTAACTTCTGATACGAATTCGTACCAAAGGTTCGTTGCAGTGTTGCTAACTAAATAATTTTATCACTAAAGAATTTATAGCTATTAAAGAATCACACGCTTTTGAACTATTAGTCTAGGGGCCATAGAGGGGGTGTCGCTGCCACAATGGCGTATAGAGAGTTTGACTTCACATCATGTTTTATTGATGCCTAAGTATGAATTTTAGCTTGGGTACGCTTTCCGCATATGAGGACATTTCGAGAAATATGGCCTACAAGATGGCCGCCCGGCGTACTCATATTTAAATGTTTATTATTCTTAATTGGTTCATTACACAGCTTGTAATTACAGTAGACAAATGAATGACCCTTTGTTGTAATCGCAATGAACCATACAATTAATTTGTATAAAGTTCAATGCAGTGACTTACCAAAACAAGTAGGGGAACATGGGGTCAAGTTGATTTTTTTAATAAAAAAATCGTAGTTTTTCATATATTTTCGTCCCTAAAGTCCCAATGGGCGCTCGGATTGTTAGAAAAAAAGGTTCTTATCTCAACCTTTGTCTATTATAAATATGCCAGTATATTATTTTGAAATGTAACTGTATCGTGGTTCTTTAGAAAAAAAATCACATACTTAGAAATCCGAAATTACAAATGTGTTTGCTTTTGCATTGCCCAACCTTTAATTATAGCACAGCAATGAATGAATACTTGTTAATCATCATTAACTGAAGAAAACATCTTTATAAACATGAAGGACCTATCCAGGCACCCGAACTCACCAGGTGCCCTGAATCGAAATTAAAACATGCTGTTTTAACTAGAAATGTATAAATTGCAGAATGGATCCAAACAAATATGTTAAACTTACAAGGGTGGGTCATATGTTCGTAGGTTTTCATGGATAATGTGCAGCACCCTGCTCCCCCTGTGCCACAGAAGCCTATTCGGCTAAGTACATCCCATCACACTGTATGGTCCTTCTCCAACGTTCCACCAGTGACACAAGCCTCTGACGATACCAGACTGCAGGCTTTGAATCAAAGAACTCAGTAATGCCAGTTGTCACATAATCCACGGAATGGAATTGTCTGCCTCGCAGGAAGTGTGCCATGGAACGAAACAGATGAAAATCATATGGTACAAGGTCGGGACTGTGGGAAGGGAAGGGGGGGTTAATGTCCACGCCATCCATGTCCGCAATGTGCTGGAGGACTCTTCTTGACCTGTGGCATGGAGTGTTGTCAAATTGGAGGAGCAGTCGCTTTCGGTTCACCAGTGCTGGATAACGACGGCGCACAATGTCATATACCCGTTGCAGCTGTTGAGCATACAATGTCCCATCTACGGAACGACCATGTGGAACGAGCTCCCGGTGCACCGGACCTTTGAAATTCCACCACACACATTGTCTTCTCTTCAAACCGCCCTCTTTGAATCACTTGCTGCGCCTCGGTACCTGGTCGAAGCCATTGTTTCCCGGTGTCAGAATAAGGAAGAAAGATCCACTTTTCATCATTCCTGATGATCCGCCGCCAAAACCTGTCGTCAGTATTTAATATTTGACAAAAGGAAATTTGATCTACTGCAGGAGAGTCACAATCACAAACTTCCACAAGCACAAAATCTTGAACAAAGTATCGCTTTTATCTTACATCGGCAAATCCTTTGCTTAGTACATTTCTTGTACGCACATGGATAAGGAAAATCTTCGGGAAGTTGTTCAGTGAATCTGTGAGGTGTCTCCCATTGCTGGTTTTTTATATCCATAAAGACTGGGATGCAGTGTTTCTCGTTCTTCATCTAAAAGGTGATACCATCTATAACTTTGAAGATAAGCCCTTTTAACATAAAGTATGATACTTGAAGAAATTGGAGGTAGTTTCGAGAAGTCAAGTTTCTTCATTTGATGATATTTGGAGACAATTAATTCATGGTTTTCATTTTTTTTGTTCAACGCTCTTGTTAAATAAATATTCTTCTGCTTCACTCATTATACTTTCAGTTAGTTCTTTCTTACCAAAATATTCCAATAGATGATAATAGTCTTTAGCCAGATGTAGAACAGCATGTTTGGTACCCACTTTACTAGTGGTATGACAACCACTAATAGCGTGTATTACTGGAAGGATTTCAGCCACGTGAGCGTGGAGGTCACCACATAATTTATGAACAGGAATGACTCTTGTTCTCTGTCCTTGTCTAGAAAGTATCCACATTTCCTTTAGACCTTGTATTTTAAACATACTATTAAAATAGTAGACAGCACAAACGAATACATTCGTGTCAGATGATGCCACTAACACACTTGATATGTGTGAGTTCTTTATTGCGTGGTTGATATGTAAAAACAGTCTATCGTCAGCTTCTTCAAGGCTTGATTTATGTTCTACTGTTTCACTTACTTTATGATTACTATTTTGGAACAAACATTATTTGCAAAAACACTCAGATATACAACTCTGTTGGGCATTCGTGAACTATTTTGTCGAAAAATGTTTTGAAGAACATTTGAAATTGATTTTAGTTCTTGTTTGATGCCCAAAAACCGTCCATGTTCTTTGGCAAAGGAGTTAGTGCGCTTCATATAATCATATCGATAGGATTTGTCTTCATGCGCCGTTGGTGCTGTCTTCGTTACATGTGTCAGAGATAATGTCGACTCTTTCTGAATCTCTTGATAATGAAATGAATCTATTTATTAGATTTTCAGCTAAATCACCAATCGTTTTAATTGAACATCTTGCACCGGCCGCAATTATTCGTTCATGAAGCATGAAATCCAAAACCGTACACACTGTGTTTGGAGGAGTATCTATAGCATTTGTGTTTCCGTTCGTTTCCTTTTCTAAATCATGCACCATCTCGGACTTCGCTGTCTTTTTAAGCATTCCATTTTGGCTAAGAAATAAATGAAGTGCTAGTTATTTCAAAAGTAAGCAACTTATCCACCGTCTCTTGCAATTTCGATTGTTCTCAATGCATTTGCTGTTTCCTTGATAATGTCAACAGTTTTATTATGTTGTTTCTTGCAGTGAGTTATCTTTCTTGTCAGGGGGAATCAAGTATTTCTTTTGTTTGTTTTTTTAAAACAAAAAAAACACTTCATTTCTGAATTGTGTATATTGTTCTTCTCCATTTTTCAAGCAGTTCAATTTCAGGTCTTTTTCTTTCGCTCACAAATACTTTCCTGTTACAAAATTGAAAATATGATCGTTTTCTACTAAGCATAAAAGGATTACCTCTCTCAGAAATAAATGCTACCAGCTTACACATATTATCATTCACCGTGATGCTATCAGAGTATTCATGGTGCAAATCTGATTCATCGCTCTCAATTACACCAGACATCTTCCTGAAAAGCTTGTTCGTAGAGTGTGTATCAATTTTGATAATATCTCGCAGTGCGACAGTTTCTTTTCTTCGTTTCATACCAATGATACCGCCATGACCCGTTGCTGGTTTGTTGTAGCATTGTTCCAAAGCCTGATTCATACCAATGCTACTAAATTTCCTGTTGAATATGTTTCACAGTTTTTGAGTGAAATGGAACACGACAATTCTTTGATAATTTAATTAACCGAGAGGCAAAATTATGATTCAACCTTTGAAGTGTGTCATAGCTTACGTAGAGTCCATAGCGATTGAAGGATGTTATCATTGTCTTATCAGACTTACATGCTTCATGTATATCGATTGAGCTGCACATGATTGGAAAGGTGTCTTTTTACTCCCTTCGTGATACACGAAGTACATAATCTGGAAAAGTGTATCACGTTTCCTCTTATCTTTTATGCTCTCCGATACCATCATTGTGTCGAAGAAAGTGTCCCAAGATTTCGGTATGTTCTTTTCAAAATACTCAAGACTCTTCTCAATATCTTGTGTATCACAGATTTTATCTTCAAGTTGAAAGTCATGTTCCTGAATTTCCGTTCTTAGTTGGTGGGCACACTCTTTTATGACATCAATACTCCAAATTTTATCAACCGTTTTCGATACATTCGTACAAGAACCATACACAAGCTGAGATCTTGATTTATCTTTTGGATGAAACGTTATTTTCTCTCCATAATGTTGGATTAAAAGTCGTTTTAATTGTTTATTACTGATTGTAACTTCATGATTGCACTTGGTGTTTATAAATATACATAAACATAATATATATACATAAATATACAGATAATTCGTATCCTTTCTGGGAAAAGTCCAGCTTCTCTATTAACTTTTGAAACCCAGATGTCACCTTGATTTTGTTGATCAGTGATTCATCAACCTCGATACTTCTTGCATGTTTGAGTAGATATGCACTGAGTATAATACAGAACATCAGCAGCAAAAACACTACTCTCATCCTTTAGAGTATTGATTCTAGCGAAAACTTCGTCTCGAAAATGTCTGGTTGCCAACAAAAAGTTTATTGTTCTACCTCTTTCACATATCTTAAATAACTTCGCATCACCTTTGTATTTCTTATTACCGCAAACAACACATTTATCACTTACAGATAACTGTTGAATACAATTTCTCTTTCCCACGCTTTCACTGTTTTCATTTTGGTCTTCTTCACTTGTGTTCTGAACGTCTTTAGTTGGTTTAGGCTCGAAACAGTACCTTTTATAGCAGTCTATATGATAAACAACTTCCCTCTCTTCTTCCAACCTAAGTAAAATAACATCAATTTTACGCTTTCGTGAGGTTGTCCTTTTCAGCAAGTTTGACATATAATACATAAGTTTGGATCAGATTCACTTGTTTTCTTTTTCTTCTGAACTGAAGCTAGTTGAACCCCTTCCATACATTTTGGTGTTTTAAATTATGTAGAGTAAGATTCCGTAATCAGCAATTGAAAGAAATTAATATTATAATGTCGGTAATTCAATATATAAGTTATCTACTACTAGCAACAATTTAAAAGTTCAGTCATCATATATATATATATATATATATATATATATATATATATATATATATATATATAGGCCTACATTTAAAAGCATAAGGCAGGATAGGTCCTTCATGTTTATAAAGATGTTTTCTTCAGTTAATGACGGTTAACAAATATTCATTCATTGCTGTGCTATAATTAAAGGTTGGGCAATGCAAAAGCAAACATATACGAACGTGTAATTTCGGATTTCTAAGTATGTGATTTTTTTTTCTAAAAAAAAAACAGTTACATTTCAAAATAATATACTGGCATATTTATAGTAGACAAAGGTTGAGATAGGAACGTTTTTTATCTAACAATCCGAGTGCCCGTTGGGACTTTAGGCACGAAAATATATAAAAAACTACGAATTTTTATAAAAAATCAATTTTACCCCATGTCCCCCTATTTGTTTTGGTAAGTCACTGCATTGAACCTTATACAAATTAATTGTATGGTTCATTGCGATTACAACAAAGGGCCATTCAATTGTCTACTGTAATTACAAGCTGTGTAATGAACCAATTAAGAAATAATAGACATTTAATAATGAGTGCACCGGGCGGCTATCTTGTCAGCTATATTTCTCGAAATGTCCCCATATGCGAAAAGTGTACCCAAGCTAAAATTCATACTTAGGCATCAATAAAACATGATCTGAAGTCAAACTCTCTATATGCCATTGTGGCAGCGACACCCCCTCTGTGGCGCCTGTACTACATCGAGTGGGCGGGGCCACCCAACGTTACGAACATATGATTCACCCTGGTATATAGAAACAGACATTTTCCTTGTTCATTTTTCTCAATCTCGAATGTAAACAAACTACTGCAGGATTGCAAACCAAGTTAAAGAAAGTCTCAGGATTAACTATGATGCCACTTCATATTGATTTGTGAATACCGTCTACCTTCAACATAACCACCATTTAACATTAATACAAGGGAGCGCTGAATATTTAATTTTAACTTCTCAACATGGGAAATTGCAGCAACTGTAACAAACCAGTTTCGCGACAAGATATTAATTTGAAAGTGTAATGTAGTGCGTGTAGTAACATATTTCATAGTGTTTGCGTTATAACGAAAGAAGAGGATGTAAAATATATTCGGTCTTCTGATAATGTGTGGCGATGTAAAAATTGTGAAAAATCACGACCAAGAACATTGCCAAGTGACAGTGGCGGAGTTACCGGGAAGACCTCTACGTTAGAAGAAGTATATCAATTATTGATTAATATAAGGAAAGAAGTCAATGATATCAAATCGTGCAACAAGAAACTTGAAGATGATATCGGAACTTCATTAAATGCTGTCCATGAAAAATTGGATGAGAATTCCAAACTGTTAAAGAAGCAAAATGAAGAAATAAAGAAATGTATTGATGTTACTAAAACAATGAAAGGTGAAAATTCCCTACTGAAGAAAACAGGTAGATATGTTAGTATTTCAGCTAGATGATTTGGATCAGTATGGTAGGAGAAATACTGTAGAGTTGCATGGCATTCCTGTTCTTCCTAATGAAGGTGTTAACTCAATTGTCAAAAAAGTTGGGTCGGCTTTGGATTGCAATGTGACAGATAGTATGTTAGACATTTGTCACCGAATGAAAAAGACACCAACTCAACCAATTCCAGGTATAGTAGTTAAGTTTGTAAGGAGATATGATAAAGAAGTTTTTGTCAAAAAGAGGAAAATTAAAAGAAATTTAAATTGTAGAGACATTGTATATACAGTTGGTGGCACTATTTACGTAAATCACAGTTTGACATCACATAGAAAATTAGTAATTAAGGAGGCTAGGAGGGTAAAAAGAGAGGAAAAACTATGATTTTGTTTGGATAGATTATGCGGGTAAAGTCAAATTAAAAAAGAAGGCAAGTGATACTTTTGTCTATACACTTAGTACTACGAATGAAGTTAAAAAAATGACTTAAAATGTAGATATGAGTGGTAAAGAAACATTATCATTTTATTATCAAAATGTTAACGGATAAGATCTAAATTAAATGAATTATATACAAGTGTGATTGCCTCCCATTTTGATATAATTCTACTAACGCAAACTTGGTTAACGGACAATATATACAATGGAGAGTTTATAGATAATAGGTACAACGTGTATCGACAAGATAGAGAAAATAGAAATGGAGGAGGAGTCCTTCTTGCAGCTTGAAAGATTGTTATGTAGAACATATACCCATATATATTGATTTATTAGATGTTGTATGTATTAAATTAAAGCTATTACATAAAACTTATTATATATTCTTAGTATATATCCCGCCTAAAACAAATGTTGATAGATATTACGAGCTGTTATCAAAAATTGAAGACATTGTTGACGATAAGCATAATAATTTGCTACTTTTTGGGTACTTTAATATTCCATTAATCACTGACTCGGAATATAATCTTCTACAGGGAGATTCAATATATCTCGCTTTATCGAATTTTCTCTCACTATTCAACTTAGGCTTATTTAATTCTGTGAAAAATACTTACGGGAAAACCTTAGACTTAGTTATCGCTAACATTGAAGGTGGTATAGATGTTAATAGATGTGTTATTCCTTTATTGTCTGAAGATTTGCATCATCCATCGCTACCCCGTCAGTGCTATTTAAAAAAAGTGTCAAAGATATTATTAAGCGCAATAACTTTGTATAATTACAGTAAAGTGAATTTTTTAAACTTATATAAAAGGTTACAGATACAAAACTGGGTAGCTGTACTTGAATGTAGCAATACTGATGAAGCTGAGGATCACTTTTACAATATTTAAACTCTGTGATAGACAAATATGTACCAAGGAAGGAAATGTTTAAAAAGGACAAATATCCGAGTTGCTTTACATTAAAAATTATTAGTACACTAAAAGAAAAAGAATATTACAGAAAACGTAGGATTCGGCAAGATGGCGTCGTGGCTTCGACACGACGCCAAAATCTTCTGTGTAAATTTAACAAAAATCACACCTTTTTTGACTTGTGCAGAGGGAAATCTCAATAGTTAATGTTTGTGAAAATCCAATACACCATCCACCTTATGATTTTTCTTCAAAATTAAAAGTTTAGTGTATCGTCAATCAATATTTGTGGGCTGCTGATAGTGATGTGGAAAGATCGGAATGTGTTGCAAGATGGTCGCCATGACAATGAATCAATAAACTACTAACGAACAAGATTAATGACATACTATGACGAAAAAACATACTAATAATGATTAACAATGATTATAAATAACAAATATGACATATATTATGTAACAATGTTTTGATCCAAATAGCTTTAAAGCTGGGATTACTTAATACTAATGAAACTTAAAACAAGCCCTAAAAACTATTACATGTGTTTCGACCAAGGCTTATCAGCTTCGGTCAATTATTAAGAAGAAGAAGAAGACAGAAAACGTAAAAATCTATCAGATTATAACAACATGTTTATTCAGTTGCGTAAACCATTAAAAAGTAAGTTATCGCGAGCTTACAAACAATATATAATGCAAATCGAAGGTACACTAAATAATAATGTTCAATTACTTTAGAACTTTATTAAGAATAAAAAACGAATAATAACACTATCAGTTGTAGTAATAATTAAAAGTTAAATTCTACCAAATCAATAGCTGATTGTTTTGCGCGATATTTTGCGCGAGAAGTGTATATCCGGCTAACTCTGCTCCTTACGTTATTCCACATGGAAGTAAACTACAAGTTTCTTATTGTCAATCAATTGAAACAATCACCAATACTGAAATTACAGCCTCTATTAAAAAGTTAAAATCTACGAAATCAAGTGGCCCTGATATGATTCCTACATATATCTTTAAAGGATATGCAGACGTATTAATAACACCTCTCTCACATATATTTAATTTTATTTAAGAACGTCTGTTTTTCCCACAATATGGAAAACTAGTAAGGCATGTCCAATACTTAAGAAAGATAACCCAGATAAAATTGAAAATTACAGGCCAAATATCTCTCATATCCGCTCCTGCCAAAATATTTGAACATCTTCATATAAGTTATAGTAGAATTTACTAACATGTTAAACCATATATTTCGACATGTCAACATGGTTTTTATTCTGGACTTTCCACAGTAACAAATTTAGTAAGTTTCGTTCAAACTGTATCAGATTCTCTCAATATTAAATCTACAGTGGAGGCTACGTACACAGATTTTGCAAAGGCCTTTGATAGACTCGACCATAACATATTACTTAATAAATTATCAAATGTGGGGTTTCCACATAAATTAATGTTGTTTATTTGTTCTTATTTGCAAGGTAGGAAACAGTATGTAGCATTTAGTCAATTCTACAGTCTATGACATTACTTCAGGCATACCCCAAGGATCTAATCTCGGCCCATTATTATTTTTACAATTTATAAATGATCTGCCTGTTGTTATCACGTATTCAAGATGCCTTTTGTATGCAGATGATATGAAACTTTATAAAGAAATCAAAGATGATAAAGATAAATAATTGCTGCAGGCAGGTCTGTATAGTTGTCACAAATGGAGCATTGAAAATAGGTTGGCTTTTAATATGAATAAATGGGTATCTATTACGTTTTCTAGAAAGAGCCATAATTATCATTACGAGTATAATATTGATAACATTGTAATACGGAATGTTAGTTACGTAAATGATTTAGGCGTACTTGTGAATAGTAAATTATGTTTCAAACAACATATAGAAAATATTACCAATGAAACATATAAGTCATTGGGTTTCTTAAAAAGCAATAGAAGGTAATTTAATACGACAAAGGCTTATGTCACTCTGTTTAATAGTATTGTTCGTAGTAAACTGGAATATGTGTCTATTGTATGGTCACCTTATTACAAACAGTACTATAAAAGATGAACGCATTCAAAAAGTTTTTAAGATATTTGTATTACAAAACAATTAATAATAGTTTCACTAAAGCAAATATGTCATACAATGAGTTATTAAATATATTTGATTATTCTTTGTTATCCGTAAGGCGTACTATTGCTTTAATGGCTTTCTTATTTAAGTTGATAAACGGTAGCGTAGATGATCAAGGACTTGTGAGCCAACTAAGTTTCAATGTTAAACAAACAAACCTTCGAATGAGAACTCCATTTTATATTACAAAAGGTAGAACTGAATCCATTTCTTTATTCACCTTTAATTAGAATGTGTTGAACTTATAATAATTTGTCAAAAACCAATACTGAATTAGATTTTTCGTCCTCTAGCTCACTGTATATAAGTATTATTAAATCTGTTATAAGCAAATAGAATAATCATTAATAATTATGTGTATATTCTGATGTAATATTAAAACTAACACAACTATATGTAATGTAAATTAAGTTGCCAACATTTTAGTTCCTTAATATACTCGTATATAATGTTTTTCTTGTAGTATAATGTGTTTTCATTTGTCTTTTATTTGTCTCTATAGGACAAATATCACATATTCAAGTGTATCACGGACATAACTTCTTTTTTGCTTTGTATTTTAAATATTATCTGTGCTGTAGTGTCTTATATCATGTAATGGAACTTATGTAAGCCTATTGCAATAGGGACTAATATCCTGTAATAGGTACCAAAAAAATAAATACTTACGTCTAAGCACTTACAACTGAGCATTCATTTCTTCCATCAGTTGTAAGAAGGAAATAAATCCACCAACTTTTTTAATTTTACAGGGAAGAAATACAATACCTGGAAACTGTCTGAGCAATACACAAGGATCAGAATACTGTTCTGAATATTCTGTAAAAAATATGGTTCCCTTTCAGGAAATATTAAAAATGTTATACAGTTTTTGTTAATTTCCTTCAAAATAGTTTTTTGGGTTTATTTCCTTCTTCCAACTACCGATTCATATCTACATGCTAGTACAATATTGCTGTACAACAAGGTTTCTGAACGTTTAATAACAATAGCCAATATGACACTAAAACATTTCTTCGCATGCTACGTCAATAATGAGGATAAAATGTAAAAATCAGAATTGTGGTTATTTCCTAAGATTTTTATTTCTTCCAATAACAAATCAGATATTTTTGGAAACTCATTTATTTCTGTTACCCATTCGTTTGCCGAAATAACATGAAATGTTCAGCACTGAGCAAAATTATATTTACAAAATAATTAAAGTTTCTACCTTGATTTTTACAGAAAAAGAAATAGTTCAGTTGGAAGATGTGTAGGGTCGTAACGTGTAGCGTGTCAGCTTCTAAAATACTGCGACCTCTGTTCTCCGCCTGCTCAGGATTATCATACTTTTCTCCAGTGCTGATAATGTAATCGTTTAAACAAACCTTTGTTGATAGAAAACGAAGTTTTCTTTGAGCCCTATTTCAATAATTTTCTGGCAACAACAAACAATTTTTGATTCTGTGTAGAATGTTGAAATGTTATTTTCATTGCATTGTTAATAAATAAATATTTTCGTGGCTTACTAACGGAATGAACTCTTCGGGAACAAAATTAAATAAAAAACAATGTCAAATCAATAAACAAGTGCACTATAAATGAGTGTAATTAGTATATAAAATGTTTAGCGTTGGCCTTAGTCTATTTAAATTGGAAACAACTGTTGTATGATAAAAACGAATATTACTACACTACGTCAGCGTTCTGTGATTTTCGAGGTCTGCCCTGTGATCCTCTAAGTATGGACTGGATAGAGAATTAATTAAAAAAAAATATATTAGAACAAGTTTTTAGAAAAACACGCTTTTTTAAGATGGACTAAAAAGGAAAAAAATAATAAATTGAATGAATTTTATAAATCGGAAAATAAAAGCGCGTTTTTAAAAAATCCTTTTTTTATGTATAATAGATGAATATTATTATTTTTTTTCTCGTTTTGGTAGTCACCGGTGTGACTAGCCCCCGCCCAAGGGTTACGCCCTCGCTTCAGGAAAGTGCTTGCAAGGAATTTGGGTTGTCATGGTAGGAATTGGGTGGTCTAAGAGAGGTTAAACTATTCTTAATAATCCTTTATTTCATTTTATCTGGAAATGGACGTTATAAGCTTTGCTTACAACCATTGAATTAGGACGAACTTTTGATGATGTAATGATGAGATGAAGATGAAATGCAATCGACATCACAACACGTTGGCAACATTAGGACGAATGATTGATTCTTCTTGATCTAGGGGCGACTCTAGATCTTGATGGAGTACAGATGAGCCCAAATATTTAACATTTATGGTCACTGCAAAGATGAGAATGAAAAGTGAAGGTGATATGAATGATAATGGATTATAGCTTTAGGTGGGAGTAGACGGTGCTACAGAAAAGAAAACATAAGGACCGGAAAATGTTGCATGGACTTCGAGATTGAAGATGTCTTTGGCTGCAAGTCGGATTTTGTGGATAATGGCTGCTCGGTTGAATGGATAGAGGTTTGAGAAGGTAATGGCCATGAACTGTATAAGCTACTCAACTGTGGGAAGTGGTAATTCTTGATGCTGTTGTTCGACTGCTGGATCAGGTTCGGGTAGGCGTAAAGGAACAACAGGCAAATTGTTTTTTGGTGTAGACTCAGGCTTTTGCTTACATTTGTACGAGTATGTAGGATGTTGTTGCTGACATTGATGGCATTTCGGTGGATTTTGAAGATTTGTGCAGTTTCGAGTTTGGTGGTTTTCTGAACAGTATCCACAGATTGGTGGCTCTTTACATTCACCAGCGATGTGATCGCCATAGGTTTGACAATGCTCGCATCTAAGCGGTGTAGGTGGTTGTGTGTGCGAAGGTTCTACCCTATGACGTCGCTTGTAGATATATGCGCCTTGCCTTAACAGATGATCGATGGTTGGCTGGTGAGATGTAAGAACTCGTACGAGATAACTGGGTGTGCCTTGTGATGTGATAATACGTAAGCATTTATGAATATTATGACCTTCGAGACGTAATTCTGATTCTGTTTCATCTGAAGTGGTGCCTGGTGGTACTCCTTTGATCACTACTGATAGCATTGGTTTGCGTTTCGGTGGTGGCGGTTATTTGATGATTGGTTCATTTAGCGGTGCAAGATGAGCGTTTTTGCCGAAGATCTCAAAACTATGCCTATTACGAAGTGTTTTTGCAAAGTCTTTGCCTGGTGATTTTATGATACAGCCATTCCTGGTAGGAGTAATTTCACTGATGGTATCTCTATGAACATATTTCAGAAGTTGTTGTAGAAGTAATTTTGGCGTTTGATGCTTGTTGTCGAAGTTTGTGAGCAGAAAAGCGTAAGTTGGATGATCCAGTGCGGTAGGAAGTTGATCGTGAGAAGTATGTGTAATTTCCATGTCATCCGGAAGCACTTAATGTATGAGTCCTTTTACTGGGAGGTGAAGCAGATGATTGTGAATGACGTTGTGTTGGTGATCTACAGCGATGACTGGATGAAGATAGTTGATCTGAACTGCTTGAATGTTTCTTAGTTGCACCGAGTGAAGTAATTTTTGGAGTTGCGCTGGAAGTGGTTTTTTGAACGATAGATGGCAAGAGATGTTGACCAGTTTGATTTTGCTGTGACTGTTTGGTTAGTTTCGGTGGCATGTTGAGTAACACAGTGATGTAGAGTGCGTGATGATAAAAAGATGATCAGTCTCAGTACAACGACTACAAAATTGGTGTCAAAATAACTCGCATCCTCCGACACTGAGGAGTGCCGTCGGTCCTATCGTGGTCGTATATGTACTTTTCTCCCTCGTGCATCTGCTACACGAGATCCTCGGTTGTACACTAACAAGCCACAGCTAGGCTAGGTTTGAGTTGTCCTGATAAATATTAAACTCCCTGCGAAATAGGCAGCCTAAATTTCAGAAAATACTTGCGGAGTTGTGTGCATTTAAGGTTAATTTCGAATTATTTTAATTAATTAATTACAATTAACTGGATTATTTTGTCGTATTTCTATTGATTGAATATTGTATTGTCATCGGAAGCAAACAAGTTCACAAAGTTTAAAAGAAATCGGATGATGGGAAGTGAGTTTAAAATCGATTACAAAATTTGTACCGAACTGACAGACAAGAAAGCGAGATAATAAAAACATGTTAAAAAGACAAAAACAAACTTCAAAAGAATCGCGTAGTACACGATATAATTGAGAACCAGAAAGAATAATTTCGTCTGGAACCATAGGAATACAATTATTATTCAAAACTTGGAGAATTATGCCCTTGTTCGTTTGTGTGAGATTAAACACGGCGTTATTTTACACAGTTCTCGTAGAGCAGGTCTTGAAATATGGATGAAGTTTTCAAGCCAGGTAGAGATTATGCAAATTAAATTCTTCAAAATAAATTGTTTATAGACCTATAAAACATTCTGGAGATATTTAATTATTAAACAGGAACTAATATATAGTTTATTTCAGCTATTAATCCTAATATAAAATTCCGGGAATATTAAAACATGCTGTTTGAAAAAAGTTAGTATACTGCTATTATTACGTACCAGATGTATGCATAAGTTTTTACCGGGTTTTATGGTAAAGAAAACACATAATTTTCAAGGGAAATTGATTTTGTTTGATTCAAAATATTGGCCATCGGCTTCTACACATTTCGCCCATCTTTCAAGTAATTGATGCATACCATGCCAGAAAAACTGCTTGTCTTTTGCGGTAAACCATTAGTCGAGCCATTTTCCAACGTCTTCCAAATTGCTGAAGTGCTGCTCTGCGAGCGCGTGCCCCATTGATCCGAAGAGGTGATAGTCATATGGCGCCAGGTCTGGGGAGTACGGTGGGTGCGGAAGGATGTCCCATCCATGCGATTTCAAATTGTCTTTCACTGGTTTTGCTGTGTGAGACGGCGCATTGTAGTGTAACACAATCACTTTGCCATGTCTTCGGGCCCTTTCCGGTCGTCTTTCGATCAATGCGTGATTTAAATTAATCATTTGTTGGCATTAGCGTTGTGCATTAACGGTTTCGCCGAGCTTCAAGAGTTCATAATACACAATACCGTTCTGTTCCCACCAGACACAAAGCATGGTCTTCTTGCCGAAGCGATTTGGCCTTGGTGTTGAAGGACAGGCTTTGCCAGGTGAAAGCCACGATTTTTTCCGCTTCGGGTTTTCAAAATAAATCCATTTTTCGTCACCCGTCATAATTCGATACAAAAAGGATTTTCTTTCGTGGCGTTGAAGCAGCATTCCACAAGTGACTTTGCGATTTTCTATTTGACGTTCATTCAAATCGTGTGGGACCCATTTACCCAGTTTATTGATCTTCACCATTGCTCGTAAACGTCTGATGATTGTTTCTTGTGACACATTTAATGCTTTTGCCAATTGCTGTTGAGTTTGAGTTGGGTCATCCTCCAATAACAGCTGCAATTGCTCGTTTTCTCACTTTTGTGGTCTACCAGAGCGCGCACTGTCTTTCACATTGAAATGACCACTTCTAAATTGTCGAAACCATGTCTCACATGTTCTATTCGATGGAGCGTGTTCACCATATATTTCTACCAGCACACGATGACTTTCAACAGCCTTTTTCTTTTGATTAAATAAGAAAAGCAATGCGTGCCGCAAATGTTCTTTTTAAGGCACAAACTTCGACATTATCACTGAACGATAAAACAAAGACGCTAGTGTTTGGCGGACTCAACTTTTGTGTGTTTGTATTTTAATGTCAGACGAACAAAATGACGTATGTGTCAAATGAATACGCTGCGTACTTTTTGCTGGCGCCATCTCTTAGGTAAACCGGAAACTACTTATGCATACACCTGGTACATAACTTAAAACATTAATATATAAATATCGATTTGGAGGAGGGCAAGAGCGTGGCCCGTAAATCATCCAAACTAATAAAATTAGACCTTGAAAATAGATTGCGAACGCTACACTAGATGGTATTAAAATTACCCAGTAAAGACGAATTTATCTGATAATATTGGAAATAGGTAAATAGAGGCGGAGAAGGCCAATAACAAATACACAACAAAAACAAAGCACGCCAAAGTTCATAACGTATGCCTGAGTAGTGAATAATGAATGTTGACATCACCTTGTGTCTTTACGAGGAACCGTCCCAACGCGAAGAGCCCCATTCACGTTAGTATGCATATATATCGTAAATTTGTGTTTGCACTAGTTTATATAAACACATTTACAATGGTTATAAATTTCAATGTTCAACTTCTGGTCTTTAGGCAGCTTTAAGTTTCTATATATTAATTCATGAATCGATCGTTACTCGAGAGACAAAGAGCTTAAGTCTACTTAAGATGTGTTAGTTAATACGTTTGATTACCATATGCAATAAGACGTGCAATAGAACACTCGCGCAGTAGAAATTACACACGTTAAGCTTATTTCTTTGTTTCTACGCGACTTTGATGAACTGATTTACAGCTTCTTACTTTTCTAGCTAAATTTATCGAGGCCTTTTGATGCAAATGGGAGTTCGCCTGATGTTATTAGGGCATATTATTTATACAACGTATTGCAAGAAATGTTAGAACAATTGTAAAAATTCTACTTTAGGAAGGAATGACAATACATTTTGTATATATGTATTACATTCATTGCGTACAATACTATGCTATTATGCTTCAAACGTTTAAGATATTCAGTTATATTAAAAGTATAATGTATTTTATTTTTTATACATTAGATCATTTTCATCTTGTAAATAAAGCGTATTAGAAAACCTAATCAGGTTTTCTACCGGAATTTAGTTCAAATATTTTCATTTCGTAAGGATTTCTCCATGTCGGGGTTGAAAATGATCAAATAGACATCCACAACAATTTTATGTGCCTGATTCCCTTAAAATATAAAATCGGTTCTATTACATTTGGCTCATGAATATATGCGAAACGTGATCCTCAACAGATGTCTCGCTTACATATTAACGGTAGATTTATTGAACATGTCCTAAAATTCTGACACTTCTTTTCGGGCCTTTTTTTCAGCTACAGATTGTTGTAATGACATACCTACTCCTAGTATCATCCATAAGATTGTTGATAATGTAACAGCTTCGCCTTTTTGTTGTTTTTCTTGTGGTTCGGTTGACAAAACAGTGTCAAGGAGTGAATAATTATGTTAATCATGTGAGTCAGATCGGAACTAAAAGTCATGTCATAGGCTATAGAGTAGGTAATAAATATGCGCGTGTCAGCGGTGTAGCTAGACAAATTGTCGCGGAGGGCTTCATATTTGCTTACCGGGCCACCGATACAAATACCAAAGAGTATCATATTCAAACTAGTCCAACGTTTATACAAGCAAG